>JACGTP010000257.1:0-19288 GCA_023678845.1 Mischocyttarus mexicanus | reverse complement strand
TACTTCAGTTTTACGACGAAAATCTTTCCGTGAACGATTAAAATCATTCGCATTTTCGGGGAGAAATGGGGGAACGGTTTGTGATTTCTCCGAGTCATCGTCACGGATTTTAAAAACCTATGAAAAGAGAGAGAAAGAGTGGGAGAGGGAGAAAAGAACAAGTAAAAAGAAAAATGTAAAGTTCTTCTTGGAAAATCTTTCGAATCTTTTTGGCAATTATAGTAAATAATATCGAATACAGATAGAATATCGTATACGGTCCCATGATTTTCTAGCATTTAGATATTTCGAACCCACCATCCATTTCTTTCGTCTTATTTTCTCTCTTTTTCTTTTCCACCTGATCCTTCTCCTCGTCGGTGATGAAAACACGCCTTAGTGTTTCGCGAGTAACGCGAAATTGCTCTTCGGTATGCAACGAAACGCGTTCATTATCCAATGTTTTCTAGTAAGAAGAAAAAGAAAGGAAAAAATAAAAGAAATAAAGAAAGAAAAAAAAAAAAGAGAGGAGGAGAATGAGAGTGAGATGAAAGAGTGAGAGGGAGTGATTGACACGCATCGGCAACCCCGATTCGCTCGATTTCGTGAACTTCCCTTCCCTTCCATTCCAAACCACCCTTTTCCATCCACCTCCTTCCCCCGTGGATTGGAAAGACCTCGACTTCTTCGTTCGAAGACATTCGAGAGAAGGGAAAGCTCGAGAATTAGTGAGAAGAAGCATGAAAGGAACGATCCAAGAGTCTCACCCCATGAACAAAAAGAGAGAAAGAGAGAGTAGAGAGAGAAAGGGAAAGGTGAGAGAGCCGTCGAAGGCGCTTCGCTGGAGTTTGAATAATGCAGACTCGTAAGGCCGCTTAAAAGTGATCGGGCCACCGAAGCAACCCCTACTACGTGCTCTTATTCTCTTTCTCTCTTTCACCCTCCCACCCTCCTTCTCATTTCTCTCTCTTTCTCTCTCTCTCACATCATCCCCACAACTCGCAATCCCACTTTCGTGTGCCGTCTAAGAGAACGAACTAAGATTGATTTTAGATTGGGTGGGAATTGGGAATAGCTGGCCCGTTATACTCTCTCTCTCTCTCTCTCACTCACTCACTTCCAAACATACATCTCGATTTCACTTAGATATATATATACGTGTATGTGTGTGTGTGTGTGTGTGTATATATGTATATACTTGTACTTTAGAAGATTTCTCCTACCCTCTGAGTATGGATTCCTATACTTGTATATGTGTGGGTATGCCTCTAGGTAGTCGTGTTCGTATTCAATCTATTCTCTCTTCTTCTTTCTCTTTCTCTCTCTCTTTTTCTCTCGTTTTTTACACGTGTACTGGACATTCTACTACGATTCTATATATTGGAAAATGTGTAATACTGTCATTCCCTTAATTTAATTTCTTCTACAAGGATAAGTGAAAAACCATAATTCGAAAGAATTTTTTCAATTATTTTTCCTTTTTTTTTTCTTTTTATTTGGTAAACGACTATTAAAGAGTTAGAAAGAGAATTAAAAAAAAATCTATATATTTAACGAACCAATCAAATGGCTTACTAATTTCTATCTTATAATTTATTTCTACTGCGTGAAAGTGACGAATGGGAAAAGTAAAAGTTTCAAAGAATTTCGAGAAACTCTTAAAGTGATAATTTTCTTTTCACCTTTTTCTTTTTTCGTTACTTATCGACTATTAGAAAGTTAGAAAGAGAGATAGAGATTGGAATAGCATGAAGCAAGTAAATGCCCACTCACTACTAGTCGTGCCTATATAGGACGCGACGAAAAGCCGCATTGCGGAATGAGAGATCGCCGATAGTGTCGGATAACTCTCTTACTTCTTTTACTACTCTCGTACTACTATCATCCTCCACTACTAAACCTACCCCAACCACCCACCTACCCAACTACCCACCCATTTCTCTCTTCATCGAGCCAACATTTCTTTGCCAATTTCCGAGAGACGCCACTCCGGATGTCGACGCCACTCTCTCGTTCTCTCTCTCTCTCTCATTCACATTCGCACACACACACACATATATATCCACGCATACATGGGGAAAGATTCACGAATTTCTATTTTCTTTATCTTTTTTTGTTATGATTCTTTTCCCATCGATTGGTGATTTCTCTATTTTTATTTTTTGTATTTTTATTTCTTAATATTTAAAATGACTTTGTAAACGATATAAAATTTACTAGAATTCTAGTGATTAAATAAAGAAATGTAATATACGTTTATACAAAATTTCGTACGTCTGTCGTTTGATATAAGAAAACAACAAAAAAATTGTGTTCGACGTGAAATAATACAAAGCTAGTCAAGAAATACTCGAGAAAGTTTGTTTGAAAAACAACTGTAAAATAGGAAAAGAAAAAAAATAAAAGGTGGTAAAATAGGGTAATACGGAAACGGATGAAAAGATGGCTCGTAGAAAATGTACACGTCGACAATGTTCCCGCACATCGAAATATGCACGTGTATTTGTATGTGTATCTATAGGGAAAGAGAAAGAAAATAAAAAGGAGAGAAGAAGAGAAACAGAGAGAGAGAGAGAGAGAGAGAGAGAGAAAGTAGGGAGTGCAGACACCAAAACACCGCATTGCGGGGTCTCTTTTGGAAGCTTTTCGTTGGTCCACCTATGTCAATTTGCTATCGATGAAGAGATACGCGTGTATACGAACGCGTAACTATATATATATATAGATATATATATGCCATACAAAAAGTCTATTTCAAATAGTACTCTATTCGTAAACCACTACACTTTTTTTTTTTTTGCTTTACTTCTTTTTCCCAATTTTCCTTTTTTTTTTACAACCCCCCTTTTGTTTTGATCGCCGAATCATAGACAAAGAGAAAAATTTTCGATAAAAAAAAATAAATTTTGATTTCGATACTTCCTCCCCTTCTATAGTTCACTGAATGAAACCAATAAACGAATAATTTCATAATTAACTAAACAAATACATTGAATCTTTCTTTCTGTATTTTGAGATTATTTGTTACCAGATCAATCTCACAAAAAAAAAAAAGAGAAAACTAGGTAACAATTATTCTCAAGGATAAAAAGTCAAGACTGGAGGAATTGATTTTAGTACGAAATGAACATTCAAAAAGATCTTCTTACTTTCAAACTAATGAATTACTATTTCTATCACGATTACTATTTCATGTTATTTTTATTATAACCACTACTGTCCCGCGATACTATACTATTTCCGATAGATATATTCATTTGTCATTTGAGAGGAAAAAATATATATCACGTAGTTCACAGAAGCAGTCGTTATTCTTAAAATCGATGCGCCAATCATTTTCTATGACTATCGTTGGCCGCGTTCGTCTCGGGAATTATTCATCGAGCAGCATCAGGATGCGGTGAGCTGCGGAATCACGTTAAAAGCTTTCTGACTCTTCTCTCTTTCTCTCTTTCTCTTACTCCCTCTTACTCCCTCTTACTCCCTCTTACTCTCTCTCTCTAACACTCTTTTTCTCTTTTTTTCTCTATCTTCCTCTCGTCTATCCATCTTCTCGGTTGTAATCCCGCATTCTCGCGTTGAAAAGCACACGCGGACAAAAAACCTGGCTGGAAAGAGTGAAAAAGAAGGAAAGGAAGGAAGAAAGGAAAAGAAGAAAGATAGAAAGAAAGAAAGTAAGAGAAAGTAAGAGAAAAAGTGAGAGAAATAGATAGAGAAATGTTGAAGAGGTGGAGGAGGGTGAAGGGGTTAGTGGATGGAAAAGCAACGAAGGAATAGGACCGAAGAGCAGGAAGGAGCACCTCGGAAATAAATTTAACGGGGAAGTTCATGGAAAGTGCCGGTGGCTGTTAGCTGCCTGTGTAACGCACTCTTTTCCTCCCTTTATTTTATTCTTTTTTTTATTATTCCTTTTTTTTTCTTCTTCCTTTCTCTCTCTCTCTCCTTTCATTCTCGATCACTCTATCCTCCCCTTTTTTTCTACTTTTAATTTTTTCCTTTTGGTTTTCTTTCTGCGAAGAGATAGCGAACGAATGAAAAAAGAAAAAGAATTAATTGTTATTCGACTTTTGTTACTTTTTATAGAATTTATTTAATTTATATTTTAATATTTCCTTTTCGAAGTTAATAAGAAAACATCGTACTCTCTCTCTCTCTCTCTCTCTCTCTCTCTCTCTCTCTCTCTCTCTCTCTCTCTCTCTTTCGAATAATGAAAATAATTTTATGAAGGGTTTGTGTATAAAACATAAATTTTATGTACGAGAGAAAAAATTAATTTCTAAAGTATGAACGGTTTTTCCACAAACTTTGTTTTTTTTTATTTGTTTCCTTTGCAACAATTGAATCGTACGAACATTTTCGAAAAGTTTTTCAACAAATATATATATATTGTAACGCGCTAAACTCGCGTACACGGTTTATAAGAGAAGGAGAACTTTATTACAACAACATTGACTATATAACAACGCCTTTAACTCTTTAAATAATTTCGCGTTATTCTAAATGCGTCTGTTCTCCGCAATCTCCTGTCCAGAAGCCACGATCAACATTCCGTTGTCTAGTAACTACCTGAAAGTGATGCAAGTCCATTTTCTTTCGTTTCGAGAAAATTAAATGTTAGCAAATCTTACAATTAAAAAATATAGATTAATAATGTGAATTCTGGGAATGTTTGTACAGAGAGTGGTATTACGTTTACCCATGAACGAATTATATTATTTATTCCCCGTATTCTTCCTTTTTTTTCTTCTTCTCTTCTCTACTTTCTGTTACAGAAAATAACATGGGGAGAATGGTCGCCCTGGTCGAAGTGGTCGCAGTGTTCAAAGTAAGTCAACAAACGAACAACGATCGATAATCGTTTTTCCTGTTTTTTTTTTATTTTTTGCATAGCGTTTATCCTTCGTATCGTTTCCTCGAAAAAAGAAAATAGATAAAATAAAATGCATAAGAACGATATTAGAAAAAAAAAAAAGAATAAAAAGAATAAAAATTAAGAAGATTATTGGGTAAAAATAAAATTCTCGTGAAAGGAAGGAACAACGTTACGTAAGCACATCATAGATTAAGGATTCGAAATTTTGATAAAGAGTAAAATTCTCGCATGCTTAGCTACCCTCTTCTTCTGATATTACATCCGGTACTTTATCAAGGTGTAAAGATTATCTTCTGACAGATCGGAACTTTCGTGTGACCCTAACCGTATTTCGAAACTGCTGTTTATCTGACTAGCTTCGTCATTTTCTAATAATTAATTTCTAAATTATTGTAAAAAAAAAAAAAACGTTCCATTGACACTCACCAAATGATGAAACACACACACACACACACACACAAAACACATATACACATATTTTCTTTTTCTCTCTGTTAACTTTTGAATTTTTTGTATTCATTTCGTGTATTTCAATTGCATCGTTTTTGTTTCTATGATAAAAAGAATCAAAAATAGGGAAAAAATTAAAAATTGATTAAAATCCAGTCGAAAAATGTTATGCACTAGGAAGACAGTATATATATATATACGTATACGCATATATGTATTTATTTTCCTTGTTTTTCATACTGAAATAACAATCAGTGTATAGGATCTGTCGAAAATGTTGTTGATAACGCTAGCTAAACGAAAAATACGCATACTCTGTGTGCCATACGCGTGTACGTCGGGTACGGATTTAACATGTTTTTTTACTTTATTTTTTATATTTTGTTTACCCTATTTATTTACTCTGCATTTTCTTCTTTTTTTTTCAAAATAAACCCATGTAAAAAAGATTATTATCCGGGTCGAACGTATGATAGTAATCGATCTATATCGATATTGAATCAAAAAGTTAAAAAAAAAATAATCTTAACGCTCGTTGATCAAAGTTTGAAATTCGAACAAAACGAGACATATCCTGTTTTAGCCTGAAACCGTCACAGAATTAGATTCAACTAACTGTACAGTTGAGCGCACACACACACACACACATGCATATAGAAATGCTTGAAAAGTATTGGCTTGAAACATACTACTCTCTGACAAACAAAATATTCACGAGCACGTGTATAAACTTACACACATTTATTTTCAATTTAAACTTCGGATTATTGACCAGACATGAGAATTATAAACCAAATATAATAATACTTACTTTTACAAAAATATCCAACAATAAAAAAACCTGTAAGAATGTATTTTACCTATCAAATAAGTAATATCATACCATTGAAGTATCTATAAAAGTATCCGAAACGACAACCAATTGAAATGATTTTTATTTTATGTCTATTTAGAATTGTATTTCTTTTCGACTTTTCTTTTTTTGTTTTGTTTTTAACGCCACAATTATGTTTAAAAAAATCCTTGACCCTTATATGCTTTCCAAACACATCAAAATCCAATCATACAAAGACAAAATAATTAACGTGAGATTACGTTAGTCTTAAAAATCTAATAACCTTCACCTAAAACATTTTTTTATTCTATCACCAATAATAATACAGTTTTTAGAGTAGAACTGTTTTAAATATCTCACCTGTATATTATTATATATATATCGAATTATTGAATTTACGTTTATTTAATGATCGAAGAATCATAAAAATAACACCTGTCAGAAAACGTCAGATCTACACCACATACATACACATATACACATACACACATACACACCTGAGAAAGATGAACTTTCATTTATCGATCGTTACAACGAAAGGTCACACTTTATTAGCCAACGATGCATTACTCTCTCTCTCTCTCTCTTTTATAGACATTCTTTATCCGGGTGACCTAATCTCACGCTTTTTCCAAGGCAAGGAACGTTTTCGTGAACGAACAAGCTACGCCGATACCCCACAGGAATGTTAAACGTTTCTAAACTCATTTTGGCTGGGAGAGAAATTGCCAAGTTATCCCCTACCCTGTTCACACACATACACACACACAACCTTTTACAACCTAACCCACCCCAACCCACTGCTGCCACCACGTCGTCCCGCACAAATCTCCTGTTTGTTTTTCAGTTAGCTTAACGGAATTGGCGTAGACCGCGAGAGTTAGTAATTTATGATGCTTACAAGGGTTGTTCACGAGTCTTGTTCAACCTACTGGAAGAAAGAAAAGAAACTAAAAGAAACTAAAAGAAACTAAAAGAAAAAACTAAAACTTATTACGTATGATGATCTATGATGCCTACACCAATTTGCTATATTTTGTTGTAGTTACTTATCGATTGTTTAGTTACCGAGAACTAAAAAAAAAGTTACATGTTAAATCGTTCCTAGATATATATAAATGTTGTATTTTATATATATATAGTATTAGAATATTTATTAAAAATAAATTACAAATATATAGAACCCCGATGTCATTTTCATTCTAATAATACGAATTTATTTTTTAAGGAGTTGCGGTGGTGGAATATCGAAACAGCAACGAAGATGCAGGCGGAAACCTTGCAAGGGAAGACCTTGGAGTATCAAATACAAAGTTTGCAATTCTCAGGTAACACATACACACACACACAGATACTTTGCATGCATACCTTACATTTTGTACGCTTACGTATGAATAGAAAATAGAAAGAAAATATCCAAATATTTAACAACTATTCAAATAGGATGATCTGATAAAATAACTGAAGGTAGAAAAGAAAGTTTAGACGAAATATTTATTTACGCTGGAATATATTAATCCGTAAACGCGATTGAGGTTTTAACCGAATCAAGGCTTTCTAGCATTGTTCTTGTTGTTGTTCTTGTTGTTGTTGTTGTTGTTATTATCACTGTTGTTATAATTATATTATTATATAAATGTATAACAACCGTGAGAGGAAATCCACGAAGCAATTGAATTATCATGGGAAGAGAAGCTGGGGGGGGGGGGGGGGGAGTAACAAACTGACGAAACAATTCTCACTTCGGTGAAACATATGCATCGAGACACACGAACGATGGTTCTAACGATCGAGTGAAGGCGAATCACCACCACTAACACTAACATTAACACCAGTACCACCAGTACCACCAGTACCACCAGTACCACCAGAACCACCACCACCACCACCACCACCACCACCACCACCACCACCACCACCACCACCACCACCACTACCAGTAGCAGCAGCAGCAGCAACAACAACGAGAACAGGAAATTCGTGGTTCGTGCAAACAACGAAACGAAGTTAACTCTGTCATTTAACTCGCAACTTTCCAAGTTCTGTTCGGCGTTTCAACGACGATACGCCACCGTGGCCTCGATTCTATTCGTTCGAGAAATAAAAACAATAAGAAAGATAGTACGAGAGAAAGAGAGACATAATAACACTTGGTTTATCTGCTCTTAAACAACAACCCTACCGTTTTATTAGCATCTTCGATTGTTCTTCTTCATTACTAATCTCTATTTCTGTCTCTTTCTCTATGTATTTTTCTTTCTCTACAGATACGAATTAACATCAGAATAGTAGAATTTCTGAACTGAATTAACTAGAAACATACTAGAGAATCGTCAGTAAATGCATGTCATGTTCTATAAATTGGAACAATACGCCCCTAGTATTGATAAGAATAAACGGAAATTAGTCTTCTTTAATACACAAACCATAACCACGCGTACCTATATATAATCGAATAGGTATAATACAGCATAGAAAGTTTCATAGAAAACAAACTAACATAAGCTCGTCATTTGATGCGTAACATTGATTCGTTGGTAGATACGTTAGCTAGTCTAGTTAGGTTACACATTCGTGTTATGATTATGACGTATGCATAACGATAGAGTAAGGAATAAAAAACGGAAGAAAATTAGGGAGAAGGGAGGAGGTTGAGAGTAAAGGGTTAGAGAAGAAAGTTGGACGTGAAAAAAAAGAGAGAGAGAGAGAGAGGGTGTATTCGGGCATGGATGCATGCTTGCATGCAGGAACGTGCTCGACGATGCGAGCTCATGGAAACACACAGACGCTCTGCGGATAGTCGAGCATAACCGAGGCTAAAATCGAGATGCGCCTCCGCTCGACCTGACCCACATTCGAATCTAGGACAGAGACTTTTCGGGATGAGAAGACCGAACTAGCAGCATCCGCATTCGTACCCGCACAACCAACCCACCACTACCAACACCAACACCACTACCACTACCGTTACCATTACCACTACCACTACCGTTACCATTACCACTACCACTACTACCAGCATTACCATCATCATCATCATCATCGTCGTCGTAGTCGTAGTCGTCGTCGTAACTGCTACTAGTAGAACTAGGTACTATTACCAATACCAGTATAATATCACCATTATGTCAGTGCCATCGTCACCCCCGTTAGGTAGGGTTGCAAACTTCAACCGTAGTAAAAGGGATCGAAAGCCACGTCGTGGTGGTACGCCGAGGGCGAACGTCTCTCATTGATATCTCTGCCAACTCGATATATCTCTATCTCTGCAAAGAGATATGGTAGGGGTAGTTACTACCATCCCTCAAATACGTTTCCATTCGTTTTCGAATAAAGCTCCAGCAATATCGCATTGTCTAGATCCACGTTCTCATAATACCACCGAATATGGAACAATTCGATCTGCTGAAAAGGAGAGAAACCCGGATAAGTAGAACATCCGTTGAGTAAATACGTCCATCCCCCACCCACCTCCACCTGTGCTTTACGTATCACGAAATTTGCATTTGATAACGTTTTAACAACATCTAACTCGTCGTTTTCCAGTTTCTTTTTTTTCTTTTTATCATTTATTCTTTACGAGCGTGAATATTGTTTCTATTTTGTTTTGTAGAGGAGGATTTATCAGACGGAGTTAACACTAACAATAGGGATTATCGTGATTGGTTTTGAACGTTGTTTCAATTCGGAGGGAAATTGTTTTCTTGTTTTTTTTTTCTCTTCTTTTTTCTCTCGCCAGTTATTTGCTTATTAGGGATTTTCAAATGTTATTTTTAATACAATATTCATATACAATCTAATCAACGAACTATTCAATCAACTCAAATCAAAACGCAAACTCGAGTTTTCGTAAACAACACGTGTCCCGGTTATTCATATAACTTTACGAGTGTCTTCCTAACGATTTTTCGCTCACTCTCTTTCTCTTCTTCTACGTTCTTTTCCTTTTTATTTTTTTTCTTATTTCTTTGTTAAGTCTCACATCAGATCGATTTGATTTATTATCCAGTCTTACGAGGCAACATTTTCTCTTCTACTTTTCCTCCTTCTACCTTTACTCTTTGACGTACGGTATCTCAACAAAGGAAACTCAAGGAGAAGGGCAATCGAGCAAAAAGAAATCTCAAACTTCTTAACGCTTTCTTGATTTACAGAAGCTCGAAGACACGTGTATCGGTTTATCGATCTTTTCCCTACCAACACCCCAAACCGTAACCTGTATACACCTCATTATATATGTATATAAATCCTTGTACATGTTACTTTGCACTAATTGTTAGTCCAAAAATTGTAATATAGATTTATTTTATAATTAATTTAATATATCAGATAATTCATCAAATGAAAGTTTAACAATCGTCGCAATTACCGATATACGCTTATCATTTTACAAATGTTATTTTGAACAAAATTATATATGAAAATATAACGATTGTCTATATATAAGGGTTTATTATTAGTATTATTAGATCGAATAAGCAAATGTGTTGCTCTGAAAATAAAGTTTCTTCATTAACTATTCACACATCTTCTCTACATTTAAACGTTGACCTTTTTTATATACAAATCTTACCTGAAAACAAAGAAACGATATTAAAAGCTTATTCTATCCAAATTCTATTTTTGAATAATTAACAGATAGTAATAATGCAATATAATACACTACAACACCAAATGACTAATAATTTGACTATTTCTCGCTTAATCATTCGTCGAAAAGGTCAGATTAACAGTGCTCTTCTTGCTTGATGTTTAACTTTATGTGGCAACGCTGCGACATTTTCAAATTTCCTTTAACCGACTAACCAAGAGATTATATTCTTTTTACATATATAAAACAATTTATTACTTTAACACCATTAAGAAAAAATATAAAGAAAATATTACAAAATATAAAACAATTTATAATCACGGATACAACACGTATCCTCGAAATATTTCCAAATATTAATCTGACGAATCGATATAAAAAATGTTCACCACGGCTAATTATTTATCGAAGTAATAGATATAGATATCTACGTATATAACCTATATGCCCACACACACGCACACATACACACATATACACATACATACATATATACAATTCCCGTAGTATACACAGGACTCTTTACGAAAGATGGTCCTTTGGGTACGTGCTACTGTGGACAATAATTTAACCATAGAACGATAAATTTAACGTTAAAATCCAACTGTGGAAGGGATTTACGTTCATGGTATTGCGGATTTTCTCGCTACACACCATACCACCCCTACCTCATCCCTACCCTGTACCTCTCCCCCTCTAACTTTCGTCCTTGTTTCTCTTTCTTGCCTAAACCATCCCACCCTCGCTCACCCCCTTTTCTCCAACAATCCGTCTTTCTCTTTTTCTCTTTCTCTCTCTCTCTTTCTATGTGTCTGTCTATCTGTCTGTCCTTCTCTTTCTTTCTTCAACATATCCACAGCTTTACAGTGTTCTCTCTACTCACGTATTCGCGGACAAAGGGATTGTAAATTGTCAGCTCGTTATAAACGAAGAATAATCGCGAAGTTGCGACACGCCTCTAGCAAACCAATTCTCGGCTATTCGTTTCGCACATTTGTTTGTTTTTTATTTTTTTCTTTTCTTCTTCTTTCTCTCACTTTTTCTCTTTTTTTTACCACCTACCCTTCCATTCGTGGCAGCAACAAAAAAAAGTAATAGAAAAAAAAGTTCATTAACGTGTCTAGCTTGGAGAGACGAAAATTTGTCCGGTCTATTTCTTTTTTATTTTCTTTTTTTTTTTCTTCTTCTTACTTTCTTACTCGTACTCTCAAAATGTATATACAAGTACCACTAGAATGTAAGTTGCACTAATTTATTTTTTTTTTGTTACTCTCTCTCTCTCTCTCTCTCTTTCTCTCTTTCTTATATATGAGGTTTTTAAAAATTATTTTTTTTAACAACAAAGAGGAAATTCGAAACACGTAGTGATTTTTATTCTTTCTAATGTACAAAAAGAAAGAAAAAAAAATGGTACTCTGGTTAGAAAAAAGAAAAAAGAAAAAGGAAAAAAAGGAAAAAGAAAGAATCTTGAAACTTGCGGTCCCTAGGAGAAAAGAACATTTCGTTTTGCTCTCATTTTCTCATAACAAGACTCGACTTCGTTCACGATTTTTCCCCTGTTCTCTTTTGCGTATGTGCATATGTAGGAACGAAAGAACGAACGAACCGTTTCCTCCGTGATTCGCCTAACAAATTTCCTCTAGTAGTATTTCACTCAGTTTTCCCTATACTATATATAATCTTTCATAAGAAAAAAAATACTCATACACTTCATACATACACCTAGCATATAATTTAACAACGTCTGTCAAAAAATCTTAATAAAAATCTTAAAATAAAATAAAAATAATAATTTATATATATCTATAGAGAGACAGAGAGAGAGAGAGAGAGATACATTAATAAGAGATTTTTTAATAAGAATTTTTAACACATTGTCAGTATTTTAATAAATACATGATCAATATATTTCAATTTTTTCCCTATTTTGTTATTATTTTATTTTTTAAAGTTTGTATTTAAATATTTGTATAGATTTATTTAACCCGTAAGTTCCTAAATTTTTAAATATTCGTTGTTTTATTTTATTAACGTTTTATATTTTATTTGTATATACATACATAGATATATATACAATACAATATATACAATGAATATATATCGATTTCCTTTTTATCCACCTTACCTTTATCAAAAGTATCGAGGATTACGATAGTAGCTATAAGGAAAAAGTGCAACGAACCATTTCAGTTCAGGGGTGTAGCAGTTCGTCGACTGTAGGTAGTCAGTAAATCCAGTATCGCAGATTCCACGCGAGATCCTTGCACAACTTGAGGGGTGGTAGGAGAATCGGAACGTGAGAGTTGGCCAAAGAGAAGAGGATAGATAAAAAGAGAGAAAAAGGGAGAAAAAGAAGAAAAAAAACGAAACGAAATAAAGAAAGAGTGAGAGAGAGAGAGAGAGAGAGAGAGAGAGATAGAGGAAAGGGAAGAATCACGGGAAATGAAATGAGCGGCAAGAAAAGGGAACACAACGCCATTAGCATAACGAAACGGGGAGGCGTGCAGTGAATCCAGATTCCGTTTTCTCTCTCTCTCTCTCTCTCTCTCTCTCTCTCTTTTCTATTCTTGTCCTTTCACCTATTCTTTGTCTCTCGCTTCACTTTGTCCTCTCCTACTCTCTTTCACTCTCTCTCACTCTTTATTTCTTTTTCTTTATTTCTATCTAACTCTTTGTCTGTTCCCGTCTCTTTCTATCTTGTAGATTTTCAGTGCACTCTGTTAACACTGGTAATGGTTCAGTGTGTATTTCACGAAGTGCGGCGACCGGCTGTTCCCTTCCATTTTCCTCTCAGAGAAAACAGAGGAAATTCATTTGCGAGAGCTGCTACGAAAATTTCACCGTGGTAGCCGCGATAAAGCTTTACCGGGACGCGCTTCGTTTCGGATTCTCATACCCTCCTCCTCCCTCCTATCCCCTCGCCCACCCCCCACTCACTCTCTCTCTTACTCTCTTTACTCGTAAGGCATACACATCCTCATCCTCTTCTTCCTACTCTTCATTCTCTACCTTCTTCAACTCCATCCCAACCCCCACAACCACCACCCCCAGCCCCACCCTTGTCATCCCACCTGTGCATGCCGCCTTCCGGCCGATATAAAGCCTCTCTAGGAACGTTTTACGACGACAAAAGGACGTTTTCGGGCACGTCGCTTTCTCCTTTGTCATTCTTCTTGGTATATATATGTATTATATATATTATATATATATATGTTTCTCTTTTTCTTTCTATGTTTCTCTCACACGTCCAAAGAGAGAGAAAAAGAGATCTCGACGTTGCTGGAAATTTGCGAAACTTTATCGCTAAAGTATTTGCGAATCTCAAACATTTTCTTTTCTCTTCTTTAACTTTTTTTTTTTCGAAGTAATACGTTCGTTTAATGAAAATTAATAAATTCAGATTCTTTTTCTCATTAGCTATTAGCTATTTATTTTTATACAATTAAATTTAAATAAAAAACATATTTCTTGTATTTTGTATTAGAAAGGAAAGTTTTTATATAATCGACCGCAGAAGATACTTTTTCTTATTCTTTTATCGTTTCTCAACCCTTTATCGCATTATTTAATACATAATTTCGTAGATTCTGAGGCAAGAGAACTCGCAAAAATGTTCAGTAAGTTCGGGTAATTTAAAGCCGACAAAGCTTACCCTTAAATTGTCCTAAGCTTCTTACAGGTTACACGTAGGATTAAAATTTCAAAGTTACATGAATACGTACACTTTCTTCTTACCTTTGGAGACGATCCTTATACTTTGACGTTATTCTCAAATTATATAAAAATCATTTTATACGAGCATGACACGTATCCACCAATTGCATTTGAAAATAAAACGCGAATTCTTTCACATCATACAGGAATAATCAATTTTTTAAACTATAAAATATATACTTTGTAATAAAAATCTAAACAATATGAAAAATAGTTGTAATATTAGTCTATGTAAAAATTATATAAAGTATATTACGTTATAATATTCTTAGTGAAAAATCAAAGATAATGTAAATTATGAAACAAGAAAAAGAAATTAAGAAACAATAAATAATAAATTAATTATAAAACTTACAAGATTATTGTATATAACATACGTAATGTCACAAATCAAAGATAGAAAAAAATGTCAGAAGAAAATAGAGAATCTTTGGCAATAGTACGTTTCTCGTTCTTGTATATATCAAAAGTGATGGTAATAAAGTTCTTAAATGGATCTCTCGAGCGTGAATAGCTATGATAATGTACCCACATGTACATATAACATACATACATACATACATACATACATACACGCATACTAAAAAAGAGCAAGTACATTCATTTCAACAGCAGTTATAGTAGTTTCAAATAGCATTTTTAGACTGCGATAAGTCTCAAAATATTTCTCTTTTTTCTTTATATATATATATATATATATGTGTGTGTGTGTGTGTGCCCACAATTATGAAAGTGGTCCAAGTCCTATATTTCTGGTTTCGAGATATTTAATGAATTGCATTCGAACACTATATGAATTCTATATAATGTTGAAATTACAATCACTATTAAATGGTTCATCTTTGACAATATCCTAAAAATTACATTGGATTAATATAGTTTTAAATAATGTGGTAACTTATTTTTTTAAATTTTAACGATTTTATCGATCATGACGTGACAATATTTTTGAGAATATTCGAAAATAGATTTAAAAAAAAAAAAGAAAAGAAAGAAGAATCGAAGAAGAAGAAGAAGAAGAGGATCAAAAAATTGGATTTTCATTGAATAACGAAACGTCGTGAATGTGTATGTGAAAAGGGAGGGGTAAAGAAGGGATGGGGTTTCGATAACGTCAGTGGTTAGAAGAACAATAAACTAGTAGGAGACTCCATTCGATGCAAGACGAGGTGCAATAAAAATCTAATGCCAGGTTGGTGCTGCGGATATTCGGGTATATAGCATTGGGTATAGATGCACCGATGCTGCAACGATGATATGAACACTTGCCAAATCCGTGCGCCGTTCTCAAAGTTCGAATAACCGTTTCTATATTTGCGAGTATTATAGATTCTAGTCTAGGATATTTCCATATCGGAAGACCATTAAAAATGCAACGACGTCGTCTTTTATTGAAAAACAAAACAAAAAATCATTTTTACAATGGAACAAATATATTTGTAAATGTAAGTATATATGAAAATAAATTTCATATATGAAAAGTTATCTTTTTTTTTCAAAATAAAATATATCCATACAAGGTTTATTTTGTTATCCAGAATAAAATTATACTATATAAAAATTTTGTTCATATAAGATCGAGAAAACAATATAATGATTGAAATGGAGCAAAAAATGCACATAATTGAATTGAAATTTGCTCCATTTTATAATTGTCAACCTAATATGTATCCAAAAGAAAGAAAATCTGATCTGATTGATACGCAGTAATATTGTAAATATTGGGTGGATGGAGAAAATATGTGTGTGTGTGTGTGTGTGTGTGTGTGTGTGTGTGTGTGTGTGTGTCAGATTTTTGGTTACAATTTTTGCCATTGTATTGTGGCCAAAAATCCGCTAGTTTTTTTCCACACAACCTAATATTTAAGAAATTAATTGTTTATATAAGAGGATATTTCTTATTTGGCAAAGATTAAGGGAATAAAAATTGTACGAAACGGTATAATAAATATCGTGGGTACATAGAAGTTGTGTTAGAAAAAAAATAGGTTTTAACAGGTTTAACGATTTTCAACGCCGAACACCCGAGATCGCATGTCGCGAAACCGCAAATCCGTTCTTCTCTCGGTCACGTAAAACGTTCGCGGTCGTACTCGATTAGATTTCAAGGACGTACCTTGTTGTTGGACTACATCGGCCAATTACACCTGACAACTACAATAGTTTAACGCTCAAGGTTATTTCTTTTACCCCTCTGTGTGTATTTTTTGTTTCTCTCTCTCTCTCTCTCTCTCTCTCTTATTCTCTGTTTTTTATAAATCAGTAACCCCCACACCCTTCTCTTCTTTTTTTAAAATGCTACTCGGTTATCGCGAAACAAATTTGTTTATAAATTCTAATCTCGATTCATTCTTTTTTATTTTTCTCTAAATAAATAAAACAAACTAAAAATAATTCCAATCTAAATCGAATCTGAAAACTGTGGCATAAAGTTTCGAATCAATCTCAATACAAATACCTACTCCATACACACAAATATACAATATCATCGAAAAGGAATAGATTCGTAAGGAAAAATAAATTTCGTGAAAAATCCAATGAATAATATTTGGTCACGTAAGTATTATAACATAGCAGATCACGTGTCTTATGGCAATAAAACAACCTTGAAGGTAGATTAATAGCGCCGTATAACGATCGTCCAAAAGATATTTCTCTCTCTCTCTCTCTCTCTCTCTTTCTCTTTTATGAAATGCAAATTCGGTTGGATTAGAAAAATATTATCCAATGCTCTCTCAGGAACTTTTATTTATGACAGATCGACGAATACATTTTCTAGACGACTCCTTTTAAAAGACAAGAAAAGAAAAGAAGAAGAAGAAAAAAACACGAAAACAAATCAAACTAACGGAACGAACGAAATAAAACAAATAACAAACCAGTAACACGGTACGAATCGTACGAAAAAACGATCAGCAGCAGCAGCAGCAGCAGCAGCAGTAGGACCGTTAAACTCCGAACCTATGCTAAAGCTGATTTGTTAGGATCAACTAAATAATGATCGATAATATATATAAGTCTATTGTTTGATCTCGAATAAACACGGTGCTTTCAGTGTAAGTATAAAGGGTAAATCGTATGTATATACTCGCATTAAATTTGACCATATTCGGTGAAAGCCGGTAGGATCATTCGATTTTCATCGATTATCGCCAAGAGAACACGGGTAAATGTTGTTCAGTAAACAAATCATCAGCAATGTAAATCTAGATAGAACGATTTCCCCTAAACCATTCCCTCACCTCTACCCCCTCTCCCTCCTGCCATCCGATTCCTTTCTCCCCGAGGGTATAGGTTTGCACCGTATTTTCATCTATTTCTATCTCTCTCTCTCTCTCTCACTTACATATATACTCATAGCATTAAGCTTGTTATATGTATAATGTTTAAGGTATACCTTGAACCCTTCGTTACGTACGGTATATCACGCTCGTTGGTTAATTAAACTTAGTTTATTCATGATCTCGGCGTGCGAGTATTTTAACGAGCTCGATGTGGCAATCAAATTATTACAAGTATGTTTGAAGATTATAAAATTTGAGAAATAGAAAAAATAAGAGAATTTATGGAAAGGAAATATATATTCTTAAGTCTGGTCAAAAATAAATCAAAATAATCGATGTTCATACAGATGCTCTAAACAATTTCTAGAATATTGTTAAAATTTAGGAAAAAAATGTTCTTTGTAAATATGATACAGACATACAGGTAAAATTCATTCTATGTTCAGGTGAGCAGAGATCAGAGACTATCTAGTGGAATTTTGTTTGGCAATCAACGAATACTATGAGCGATTATCTTGCAAATATGTTCAACGAGCCGTATATAACCAATGAAAGGCATCGTATGTTTCTCGTTCGTGTAAGACAAAATTAAAGGGGGCATATATTCTCCTTCTCTCTCTCTCTCTCTTTCGGTCATTCGGTTTATTATGCAAGCATAGAAACGACGTAATGGTTGAAACGTCAAAGGTCTTGATATTCAAACGATATCGAATTGGATCGATCAATCGAAATATCATGCTCCAAAGGAAACTAATAATTAGCCTAATTGCTATATTATTCTTATCCCAAGCCTTCCCCTTATACGCTTTTTTTTTCTCTTATCTCAAAAAACATATTTTTCGTTGATCAAAAGATTTTTCTTGATTCGGTCAATCATTTCTTTTTGATTATTCTTTCAATGAGCACATTATGTGTATATACCGTGTAAATGTGTACGTGTGTACGTGTGTGTGTGTGTGTGTATTTTTGTGTAGAGGGTCGGAAAGTGATGGAATGTGTATGCATACGTGAAGATGGAACCTGTGTTTAACTAGGCACATATTCTAGATCACCCCCGGGGTAGGTCAAACGCGTGTCAGAAGGAAAAAGTAGCCTGCTGAGATGGTGAATGGGTGTATGAGCGTGTGGCCTACATAGCAATTTATCTCTGACGAACTCGGAAACTATTTTCAAAGAAAGAGAAAAATAAGCATGATGAAGGGAAATCAAAAGAAATCAAATGTTCCTTCTTCTTTTTTTTTTTCTTCTCTTCTTTTATTCTTTCTTTCTTTTTTTCCCATATTCTCTTAAGTACTTCGTAATAGGAATTACGTTAATCGCGTTGTTATCAGAAATCACGATATTTCTTTTCAATTCTAACCGCACGTGCAGATACGTGTAATAAGTAATATCCAAATTTTGATTATTTTAATAAAGAACGTCATCTTATATGACAACTATTTATATGAACATTAATTTAGATGATTTTTAAAATTATATCATATAATTTTTTAGCGAGAGTACTTTTCGAGTTAATTTTTTTCTCGTTACATATAAAATTACGTTACGTATTATTGTTTTTT
>JACGTP010000256.1:39513-52529 GCA_023678845.1 Mischocyttarus mexicanus | reverse complement strand
AGTGGAGTAGGAATTTAATCAAAGTAAAATCTTTGAATAATTTATTTCCAGTGACCAACAAATTGTTCTCTTTTAATTATGGTAATCTTAATTATTAGGGAATATTATTACAAATATAAAAAATTATGACCAATACCAAATACCTTTGACACTTGAATTAAATGTTTTACAAAAATTAGAATCAATCAATTCTTTGAGTAAACTCTACTCGTTTGTTTCGTTTGATTTTCCTTTCCTATTATCTGTTTTTATTTTTCTATCTTTCTATGTTGGTGGGTTCTGTCACGAGTAGAATGGATTTAAAACATGGAAGGGATTTGTTGAAAGTCTCCAAGCGTACGTAAATTCGTACACATTCACCATGGAACCTGCTTAAAGTGCGTGGAGAGAGAAAAAAGAGGGGGAGTAGTCTTTCCTTTCTCTTTTCTTCTTCTTTTATTCTCATCTTCTTCTGATCTTTTTCTTCTTCTTCTTCTTCTTCTCGTAGCAAGCCTGGAGGAGATTCGTGAAGATAGCTCGGCACGGTAGCTCGTCAGAAAGCCGCGATGAACCTTCCGTGAGCTGTAGCACGTGCGTGTCTGTTAGATAACATCGCTCGTAACTCGATATTGTTTCGCTCAAACAAATTAGGGGAATCCAGGACTCAAGGTAGAGGACCTCGACTTTTTCAAGGTTCACGTTCTCTCTCAACGCAGTACTCGTATTATTTTTCTCTCTCTGTCTCTTTGTTTCTGTCTTCAAAAGTGTTAATCAAAGTTCTGTTATCGTAGTCAAACAATTACATTGATTTTAATTAAATAAAAAATATATTAATTTAATTAGCTTGTCTAAGACATGTTGAATAAAATATTGAAGAAAATTTGTGTATAATAATGCAAAATATCGCGTAAGTTCGAGTCAACTCGTTTATGATAATGATTCGTTTAAGAAGGGTCCCGCCGACTACTCGGCAAAATTCTTCTTTCTCTTTCATTCTTTCTTGAAGGAGATTCTGTACTAAATCTTGTCGACTCGTGGCCGGTTCTTTCTGTCCGAGGATGTTTCCAGGAAGCCTTTTTATATTTTTCTACAGAGTAGCAGAATAAGAATGAAAAAGGGAAAGGGAAGACTTATATCTACGTGTTGCGTCTTGGTAAAAAAAAAAGAAGAAGAATAAGAAGAAGAATAAGAAGAAGAAAAGAAGAAGAAGAAGAAGGTTTGGCCGAAGGTTGAAACGTTTCACGAAGAGCAGGTCCCCTTGTAAATCACGCCTAGCCCCTGGCGGCATAATTGTCGGCGTTAATAAACTCGCGACGTTGACAGGAAACGGGGTCATGTTTCTTTCTTTTTTGTTTTTACATAATCTTGACTTCGACCTATTACATTCTAGCACTATGTTTTAACTGAATTCAAGTGATCTCATCATTTATTTATAGTATTCACGAATTATGGTAAAGTTCTGTCATTATTTAATCGAATTAAAATAACGTATATATAATATAGTATATTATAATATATTATAGTATACTTAATATACTATACTATAAAATACTATATACTATATATAATACTACTATAGTATAATATATTATACTATATATACTATATATACTATAATATACTGTAATATACTATACTGTAATATACTATATATACTATACTATAATATATATATCCGACACTACTGCATAAATAATATATATAGTAATAGTATATATATATATATAAATAGTATATATATAGTAATAGTATATATATAAATAGTATATAGGAGATTCTGTAGATGCTTGCAGATTCTGTATATATATATATATATACTATTTATGCTATTTATTTATGTTATTTATTATATAATAAATTTTTGAACAATTTTTGACTTTGAACTATTACATCTTAGCACAATATCTTTAAATCTAACTAAACTAATCTCACCATTTATTTATACTATTCACGAATTATGGTAAAATTAATCGAATTAAAATAACATGTATGAAAAATGACACTTCGTTGAAAATTCGCCTCATCCTATCCTCAGAAGCTGTCGACAATTTCTCGACTCTACTTTTGATTAGATTTTATTTTATTTACGTTAAACGTGGGTGTAAACGTCTCTCACTCGTTGAAGCAAACTGTCCGCTCGTTTCTCATCCGATCAGTCGAACGAGACGAATCCCCAAGTACCGGAGTCTTCGTTGTCATGTGGTTTGCACGATCGAACGTCGTAGTTGCCACACAAGTTGTTGGAAAACCAGTGCACCTCTCCTATATAACTAAATACATATGTATACTTTATATATATACCTATATACGTATATAGAGAGGTACTTACATATATTTGCGCGAGAATATATTCTTTGACAAGTTTGCGTTCGAGACATGCGCCTTAATGCGTTAGCTTCGACGATTTTCACGGCGAGCGTTGCGTTCATAATGAACCAAAGCTAATCAGGAAAGCGTGGACGCGTTCTAGCGTATTCCTCGAGATAGGCAAAACTACGTTTCAAATTCTTTTTTGACTTCTTACTTTTCCTTTCCCCCCGTTCAGAAAGATTCCAGCTGGACACAATGACATTTGACGTGCAAGCATCTTGAAATCGAGTTAAGAAGAAAGAAATGCAACAAATGCAACATAGACAGGTAATCTACTTCCAAGTAGATACCGTCAAGAGATATCAAAATGATCATAGTACTTTTTTTTCTACCTTCCTTGAATTATTTCAATTTCATGTGTTTTAGGAAGTCATTCCGTGCGACAACAGGTTTTTAAGAATTTTTTTTTCTACGACCAATTAAAAGATAGAACTCTGAACTTTTTATGATACATTTATTAACATTTCAGTAGTTTGTAAAAAAATTTTTAAGCATAAATCTCCATAAGAACATGAGTTGTACTACTTCGAAGACACCTATCTTCAAGAAAAGGTTATTAACATGAAACAATCAAATGGTATTTTAATTTGGAAACCTTTAGCAGTGGAATGAATTCTAAGATTATTAGAAAATATTGAAAATCATTTAACTAGCATATTCCAAACACATTTAAGAATCAATTTATGCAGAAAAAAAGAAAACTCAAATATTTTTAACTCATCACACAGAATGGTGTGATCTCCTTTAAAGACATACAAAGTTAAAGAATTCTTTTATTAAATTTCATTTTATTTTCTAACAAAACCGAAAAAGTTACGACGATGTTCATTAACATATCTTTGTGCCAGGAGAGTTTCCTCGGGCCAAAGTCATAAATAACTGCATGCATGGTTTGGTAGAGACCAAGAAGGAAAAGGAAGATAAGAAGAAGAAGTTGCGAAAAATCTCAAACCACCATTTCCCCGTTCCCCGCACGTGTAAAACTCTCGGAAAAGGGGGATGACAAATCGTTACTGGATTTCTTCTCGTAGGTTGGATCGCAATTCTAAACGAAGTATTGCAAGGTTTACTAATTAAAGACGTTTCAGTTAACGTGTGGTATAATAAGTTTGGACCAGTAATGCCAGCCAGTAGTCGTTGGAAATTGCTACCAGTGTATGTGTTTGCATGTGTGTGTGTGTTTGTATGGGAGAGAGGGGCTTAGGAAAACGTTCAGTAAGCAAATGGAAGTTAAGTTACGGTGGTAAGAGGTAATCGAACCTCCCATAAGCGCGGTCAATAAATTCATGCTCTGATTGCGCGTAAAAACGGCAATTACCGGTAGCCATCGTGCGTGAAGATATCACGCTGAATTACACCCCGTTATGTTCATTTTCCCGAGCGGGGGAACTACGCCGTTTGCTTGGGGCTCGGCCGAACCTCCACCTCCCCTACTCTCCCCTACCCTCCTCATTCCTAACCCCATCTCACTCTTCTTCTTCTTCTTCTTTGCTCCTTTTGCGAAGATCAGGTCCTGACCAAGTGGTTCTTGCAAACCCGCAACCAAAATCTTTATGACAAAATTTGTAATACCAATCATCTGTAAAAGTGTAAAGTTTCAGAAAAAGAACCAGAAATTCAATCAAGAATTGTTTGAATTGTTCTTATCACTAACAGGGTCGATGATTACTCTCGCAAGTATACTCGTTGAAATGTGATCTTTATCAAGGAACTAGTTTAGTGAAATCGTAAGGATAGTATCAAGTAGAACAGAAAAAAAAGGATCGCGAGGATAACGCTTGTATATTCGTTTACTATACCTGAGATTTAATGAGACTTGGTGAATCGAACGACAGGAGATCATAGTAATTATATTGCCGTCAAGCAGGAAATTAAAATCTAACTACTGTAATGTATAGTAGATAAGTGTATGTATAACTATGCTAGCAAATATTAAACTTACCGATGATTTTTTTAAATCCACATTTCGATAACGAGGAAGAGCTGTTGATCGCGTTTAAAATCGATTCCAACCATCATCGTATCGATACTTCATTTATTATTATTATTATTATTATTAATTCGATGCGTTAAAGATTATTCGATATGTATTATTACTCTAGATCGATTGAAATAAAAAAAAAAACAGAGAAAGAGAGAGAGAGAGAGAGAGATTTAATTCTCGATTCTCAATGACAACTAATATAATCGACTTTTCGTCGTTTCAGAAAGTATTCCCATTGAATTGGTTACTCGTCAACAGGATGAGAGTTTGATTGGACGTGCAATGATCGGGTAATTAGACACGCCTCATATCTCATCGATGAGCGTTGTTGGGCGGTAACCGATCGTTGAGAGAAACCAACAGAGAAGAAGAAAGTTAAGAAAATGAGTGAGACAGAAAATCTAAGAGAAAGAAAGAGATTGTTTGATGAGCTAAGAAGTAGAAGTAGTAGAAGAAGAAGAAGAAGAAGATCGAGAACTCGAGACGAACAGATTCGAATCGGTCGCACCAAGGATGTGTTACGATATATCTAAATGTGTGTGAGTGAAAAAGAGATAGATAAACGTAGGTGGATGTCCACTCGCACGTACATACGTACGTGTTCGCACATCGGCATATTCGTGTGTGTCTTCATTACGGACAGCCGTGAGAGCATTTAGATGATATCGTAATGGCAATTACCCGCTTGATCCTTTGGCCAGGGCTCGTTCGCCAACTCCTTTGCCGGTCGGTGACCACACCGACTGACTAATATTGGTTCTGCTCATTATACTCTACCGATCTCTTACCGATCTCTTACCGATCCCTTACCGATCCCTTACCGATCCCTTACCGATCCTACCCAAAGACCTCGTATTCTTCCCTTTTACTCTTTTTACCTCTCTTTCTTTATCTATCTTTCTTCTTTCTCACTCTCGTCCTTTCTCTACATGTTCCTTGCCATCGTTTCATTCTTCGTGGGTGTGTGACCACCTACCTCGCCCCCGTCCTTCCGGTACACATCCTGTACTCATTCTCTTTCTCTCTTTCATCTTTTTAAGAACCGATCCTTGTCTAGTCTCGCGATCGGTACGAACAAATCTTTCCTTGTACGAGAAAACGAGAACTTTAGATCAGAATCTTTGCGACATCGGTTCTACGTATCATTCCTACTAGGATTTTCTTCTTCTTTTACTAAAGGAATTGGATAAATAAGTTAATCGATATTTACAAGTATTTTTAATCAAATTTTCATTATTCACCTTTTATTTTCTTTATCAGATTTTGTTAAATTAATTTTAAGATAGAAGATATTGTCTTTGGTAAAGTGTCATTGTCGTGATCGTAGTTTCTGATTATACGATTTTTCTTTAATGTTTTAACATTGTTCGTATTGTTCAAGCTGACAAATTTAATGCAGCACCAATATCAGATTCCATCTAATTGCCTTAACATCTGCATTTTAGTTTCCATCGAAACGCTTTTTCTTGTCGCTTTACTATGCTCTTTGCAATCACCTGTTGCAAGAATTAAGAATTGTCGAATTCATCAGAATAAAATAAAACAATTGTATTTTTATTCATCTAGTAACGTTGATGACCGTTTAGAAATCAACTGTGATTTAGGAAAGTACAACGTTCTGCTTTTCTTGAATAATCCAAATACTTTCGCGTAATACTGAAACTGTGTTAGACAATCATTGCGGGGACTATAAATATTGGCCATTGATTGATCTCGGAAATATGTTTTAATTTCTCATTAATCAATGAATGAACATTATGATACATCAATTACAGGTTAAATGAAGATCCTTTGAATCAATAGGAGGGTACCTTTGCGACATTTGACGTACTAATTAGGAACCGTTCGAAAGTGCAAAGTTTCAACTTCTTGGGTTGAACCGTTAAAGGACAGTTTTATCGGTGGACCGTTGGACGACTAAGAGGAAAGTTAATTGAGTGTCCTCGCCCTGGGTGTCCGATGTTGTCCAGCGTTGTCGCCGCTACCTGAGGGCGTGGGCGCTCTGATATGAGTTACGAGTCTGTCGTATTACACGGGAGAGACCACGGTACGGGCACGGTGGTCCTGCCCTTCCTGAGATTACCGGACTATTTATACACAGGTACAACCGGGCCATTGAGGAATATCTCTGAGTGAATGGCGGTCTGCCGTTTCATCTTTACTTTATAAACATCCAATATACTTATCGAAGGATTATAAGGGAATATTCTGCTCGTATAATATTTCGTTAATTCGTTAAAATATTTTTCTCTCTTTTTTTGCGAATCTTTTCGCTCGAAAGATATTTTTTAGACTTTCGATAACTTAGTATCGATAATTTTCCTAAGATCATTTGGATTAACTTTCCAGAATGAAAATTATATTTAATATCTTAGATACAGGTAACTTTCCTCCTAACACGGTAAAATTCCGTGTTGTGTGAAACTGTGTTGTATCAAACCCAGAGTTAGTACAAAAAGAGGGATTACATTGTATCTTGCAAAGGTTTCTGCAATTTGCTTATCGTGTTAGAACGAAACCGTGTTACAAGATGCCGTGTTGTAGGAGGGCTACCTGTACTATGCGTCAATATAGTGGCTTTGGCGGATAACATCTGTTTGAACGGCAATTAATAATTGTATTTTTAACTATTAAAGTGAATTATTTAAAAGTTAAAGTACACCTAATATATTTTCAAGACAAAATATAATTTAATCATCGTATATTTCATTCCAATACACTCCAGTAGAGTACAGTGTTATCTGTCGCATATTGCAATGCTGCACATGCATATTTGCGTCAAAACTCAGGAATTTTTTGTACGTTTCACGCACAACTCTGCCTTATTGAAAAAATTAACCTACTACTAAAAGGTATTATTGCATTGATACATAAAAAAATAAAATCAAAGCTTGTAATAGAAACTCAAACAACAAAACTCAGACTTTCAATCTCTCGAAATGTTTCCACAGTGCGAGAAAATAATGAAAACGCACGTCGTAAGAAACAGGTCGTGGTTAAAACGGATTGATAGTCCCGTACTTAATAACCGATAATTTATTAATACTCAAGGTTCAACATTAGTACAGAGAGTAAATCAAAGAGTCCTTGTTTTACGGCTCGCATTCATTACCAAGCAGGTTGTATTCGGTCGTATATCTCCACGAGTTCCGGAGTACGATGAAAGACAGAAAGAAAGAAAGAGAGAAAGAGGAAGATGCGAGACAGGACAAGGGTGAGTCAGAAAAAGGGGGAGGAGGATAAGAAAATAAGTATCGTTAGATGGTCTTCTTCTCCCCTCATCTCAGCCCCTTTTTAGTTTAAACTTGCGATCATCGTCGTTGTTGTCGTTGTTGTTGTTGTTGTCGTTGTCGTACACATTGTTAGTTCAGTTTACGAGGCACGCTTTTAAGTTCTTTACGCTCGCGTTTACGCTCCTTACGCCTTTACGTTTACGATCGTTACGAATGCCCCTCGAGGGTACTACTCTTGCGACAACTCCTCCTCTCGCAAACTCGTCCTCATCCTCCTCCTCCTCAGCTGACATCAGGGATCACCAGGAGGGTTAAGGCCAGAGCAAAATTCTTTTTCTATCTTCTTTCTTCGCGAATCTTCGTCACTATGCACTTCTCTCTCTCTCTCTCTCTCCTTCTCTTTCCATCTTTTTCTCGAAATCCTCGTTATCGTCGGGCGTAGACTTTGGTCAGAAATTTATCGCCCTGTGTCAACGACATTTGAGACATTGACGAAGCTTGGAAGCTTACTGACGACTCTTCTCTTTATCCATCTATCTATCTATTTCTATTTTTTACAAGACAAATAAAGCTTACGTTAACCAATCTGATATTCTCGATTGTTTCTGATACAAAAAATAATTATCGTATACTCGTTATCATACTTGAACCATCACTCGACACGTGACCATCTCTCTCTCTCTTAGATTTTTATCAAAAAAAAATCATCAACACCTGTAAGAAATCGTTGTATGTCCCACGGTAGTTTTCTTCTTTGAATGTGCGAGTACACGGGGCTACGAGTACGAGCAAAACATTGAAGAAGTAGTAGTAGGGTACTTGGAGAAAAGTTGATGTCGTGGTACGGAACGTGCGGGATATCGGATAAAAGGGAGAACAGGGAGGAAGGAGGGGGTAGGAGGGGGGAGGTAGTGCAGTTAGGCGCAAGCTCGCATAATGAGAGTGATATAATAACGACGGACACCACCGGACTCGTACTCAGCGACACAACTCATCCCGACAAAAGGATACCGCTCCCATTTCAAAGAGGAGAAATAGTGGTACGAAGGAGAAGAAGAAGAAGAAGAAGAAGAAGAAGAAGAGAAAGAGATATGGTGATACGCACTGGAAAGGAAGGGAAGAAATGCACGGCATGTCTAACAGAGGAGAAACGCTGTAACCAGTCGAGTTAATTAAGAGGATCCAACCTTGACGGACGTGGCCATTGTACACACGCGTGCACGCTTTTCCCTTCTTCTATAGTATTGTATAATACCTACCTACTTACCCTACTCAACCTACCTACCAACCTAAACGTGATACCTTCCTAAACGTATTACATCTCTACGTACATCTAAAGTTGTAACAGCATCCCTTCGTCCTTGTCGTGTAACCATTTATGGAATACATCGTTTCCTTTTCTAACCGTTCACTGTTTATCTAGATTTGTTGGTTTCTCTTTAAAAAGAGTTTCATTATTTTGTAAAAGAAAGAAGGATAGAAAGAAGGCTGATGGGGAGTTAAGTTAGTATCGTCTTCGATCGAGGTTTATTCAAAGTGTATTACTTTGCCTCTAAAGCGACAGAGAACACATTCTTTCTTTCTCTCTCTCTCTTTCTCTCTGTCTGTTTGTCTCTGTTTAAAAGAGACCGAGCCAGTTCTGCATAGTTATCTAACGATCGGAAGTACAACGTTAGTCACGGCAGGGGACAAGTTCGAGAAGCATTTCTCGAGAGTTGTGCGCGTGCGAGACGGTTTAAGAGAGTTCTCTCTAAAGTTTCTTTATCTATTTCTATTGGTTACAAACCTCTCTCTCTCTCTCTCCATCCCCCCTCTCTCTCTCTCTGTCTCTCTCTATTTTATATTTTTTTTTATGTCCTAATTTTTATTTAAAGTTGTCTTCATTTCTTTCTCTGCGAGAAAGAAACCGCTAAAGAAAAGGAAAATATAAAACTGATCAAAGGAGAGAACGATAACAGCGGTTCAAATCTAAAAGGTGGTTTCGACGGGAACTTGGCACGCACCATACGTAGATATATAAACTCCATGGGGGCGTCTTGGTGACAATTAACAGGCAACCGAGGCCACAAATCACTGGGCGGCGAGCTCTAATCACAGCGAGTCGACTACTTTCCCTCTCTCCCCTCTCTCTCTCTCTCTATAAGAATTTTTCTTCTTTTTATTTTTCTCTTTCGCACGTTTAATCGACCTTTTCGAGTCACGTTTAAAGACACCGACTTAGTCTACCTAGCCAGCAAGATATCTTTCCAAGACCACCATTCAAAGGTGGCTGTGATTCGCACGAAGATAACGTTTGATATCCTCCTCTCTTACTTTCCCATTTTTTTATCTTTTTTATTTCGTTCTACTTGTTTTAGAAGAAATTATATTTTTTATATACAATTTGACATTTGAAATGTAAAATTTTGAAGTCTTCTAAACCTTGCCAATTTCAGAAAGACGTTGCAATATTATTGCATTGTCAACTTTCAACCTATTAGCAAGTTTTCTCATGGGTTACTCAATGCCTTCAGATCATCATTTTTCACAGACATATTTCGAGTCTTCCACGTGAATCATTTTGTAGGGAAAAATCAGATCAAAATTCTTCAAACCAACGTTGCACTTTTTGTACATTCAACAATATTCTCTCTCCTTAAACACTTGGTTTATGTTGCATGCAGGAAGCAGCATTATTTACCAACTTTATACTCGTAGAAAATAATTACACGAATATCGGTTGAGAATTCTAAACGAAAAACAAACGGGAACACTTTGGAGGAAATTTCTTTTATTGAAACGTGATTCTGGTAATGGATAGTACGACTATGAACGAGGTTATACCAAAAATAAAAGTGTGACGAAAACAGGGAGACGAACGTTCACGTTTAATCCAAAATCTGACATTTTGTATGCACCAACATAATAATAATAATAATTAGGATTCATAAGCATGCAAATGAAAAGATTCAATTAGAACTATGAAGATATTAGGTTGGTGCATATAAAATCTAATATTGAAGTTTCTTCTCCTTGCCAATTTCAGAAAGACATTGAAATATTATTGCATGGTTAACTTTCATCCTATCAGCAAGTTCTCTCGTGGATTACTCAATGCCTTCAGATCATCATTTTTCACAGACATATTTCGAGTCTTCCACGTGAATCATTTTGTAGGGAAAAATCAGATCAAAGTTCTTCAAACCAACGTTGCACTTTTCGTACATTCAACAGTATTCTCTCTCCTTAAACACTTGGTTTATGTTGCATGCAGGAAGCAGCATTACTTACCAACTTTATACTCGTAGAAAAAAATTACACAAATATCGGTTGAGAATTCTAAACGAATAACAAAAGGGAACACTTTGGAGGAAATTTCTTTTATTGAAACGTGACTCTGGTAATGGACAGTACGACTATGAACGAGGTTATACCAAAAATAAAAGTGTGACGAAAACAGGGAGACGAACGTTCACGTTTAATCCAAAATCTGACATTTCATATGCACCAACTTAATAATATAATATTATATGGAATCTATATCAAAGTTCTGGCTGGTATTTATAGCCTTTCGTAATAAATCGAAGGTTTCCGACGTAGGAGCGAAGAAAGAAAGAAAGAAAAAAACAAAAGAACAGGATACGCTCGAAGGATCTCGAGTACCGTATATGCAGGTGCGATTACCGTAGACTCTCGATCCTTACGACGTGCCTTGGGAGACGGAACAGGGTCGAGTCTAGGCGCGTCACCTCTCACGAACACCTTTTTAATCTTTTTATTCCTCTTATTTCGCATACTCTTTTATCTCCTTATTTCATGGTACAGGGGGAGAATCTTAGAGAAAGAGAAAGAGAATACGTTGCAACCTTGTATACAAGGCGTTTTATTTCAATCTATTTCTATTAAACTTCCAACTTGATATTTATGATTAATAAATATTGTTAATTATTTCTAATATTAATTCTATAATTTTCTTATGATTTTTTTGTTGTATAAAGAAAAAAGTATAAATTATCAGATAATATTTATTAAATAATATTTGCATAGATCGATTAGAACGGGACACCCTGTAGAGATTGCTAAGAGATTGCTATGCTAATTCCATTAATGTCGTATGAGTTATGGTCCAGGCCGGGTGTGGACGGTTGTATTATTCTTTCCAAGAGTTTCTTAACGTTAGGCGAACTAACAGCAGGGATACTTGAAAAGAAACGGAAGGGTACTATTTTTCTCGACTATGACCAATCAGAGAATAGCAAAAGATATTTCTACGTGTATCTTAAGACTCGATAAATTGAATCTTCGCGAACGGAACTGGCTGGTTACGAAGCTGGAGCAAACAGGGATAGAAGGAGAAGAAAGATTCAGGTTGAAGATGAAAACGAATGAAAGGAGAACGTGTGGGGTAGGAATAAGGATGAGTCTTATCTGCCGTGAGAGGAAGCATTCTGAAAATGTTATTCACTGAGGAGCACTGAGAGCAGGTGAAATCAAAAAATTATCTTAATCTTTGGTAATTGAGATTCGATACCAATTAAAACTTCTAACGCAGTTCTGCGTGAGCAAACTCGCGCCAAGTAGCGTAATCTTTGAGATATTATAATTATTCTTCGGTACTTTTTATATATCCCTTTTTTGTTTTACTTATTATTCATTCGCTTTGAAACGATAAGAAAGATTTTCTCTTAGTTGCATTGGTGCATACATATACGGAAACTGTAATGATATTAAATTACATTATATATTGTTTCACAGATATTTTTCTTTTTATTATGGGTTTTATATTTTTATTGAATAAAATGAACACAGTAACTTGTCTAAATGAAAATATATGAAAAAATCTTCTCAACTAATAACTGGCTCGAACAAATCGTACTTTCACTAGATTGTTTTGAAACTTTAATTAGTATTGTCAAGTAATGGTAATATTAAGGTCCAATACTCAACCTTTTTCGAGATATCGACCAATAAAATTTGAATAAATAACTAAACATGCAGTCAGAGCAAAGTTACAGTCAGAGTAACTCAAAACAGTTATCCAAGTTGCAATAAATCTAAAACTTTTTTTTAACTATAATTTAATATATATCCAACAACCATCTAATTATTTTATTTGTATACATGAAACAGAATATTTTTCAATGTAAATTCTTATCACCTGTAAATCGATGGTACACTTCAATGAATCAACAATTACAAAATACCGTTGTAATAGTTTTACATTTATCTTATTTCTCAATAACGTTTACTTTACTCTATAAATACAAGTTTTGTCTCGTAAAATAACCAAATATTGTACACATAAATATTATACATATAAGTACAATGAAGAATTTAATTAGATCCAATAAAAATAAAAATAAAAATAAAAAAGTAGAGATAAGTAAGAAGATTAAAGATTACTCGTAGGTAGATACATACCGTTTTACTATGAAACTAGTAACAGATACTAAATGATTATTTGATATCAA
>JACGTP010000256.1:0-32720 GCA_023678845.1 Mischocyttarus mexicanus | reverse complement strand
GTCGTTAAATTTGTAATTGACCTTCGTGTATGTTCGGTACCTTTCGTATGTATTCGTAACTACTTTTCATAATTATCGTTAGTCTTCTTCGAGCGTCGGAAGGAATAACAAGGATATTATTTAAAGTATTGTCATTTATTTCGCGTCGCGTATACGTGTGTGAATATTTTCTTCTTATGCAAGTGATATGCATATGTGTGTGAGTGTGTGTAATACATATATGGATACGGTGCAGTTATGGATATGGATATGAAGCATTGGATACAAAGACAAAGTACACCTAAAGTAAGCTGAACATAATTTTTAACCTTTTTAATATTTGGTAGGTTTAATGTTAAACATATTATATGAATAATTTTCGATAAAATATATCTAATAGGTAATCGTTAACGTTTGTAGAATTTTTTTAAACTAAATACTGTACGTATGCGTCCATAATTCACGCAATTAACTTTCGCTGCTTTCATAGAATTGAAATGGTTTATATATTTCATGTCAGATTTATTTCATAATAATGCATAATGAACTGCATCTCGGCTAGTGACCGTGCTGTTTTTTACTTTTATTCATTTATTTTAAACACTCAAGTATTTCTATATATATATATATTAATATAATTTGTCTTGATTTGATGCCGAAACACACGAACACATACGATCAATATAAAATAAAAATCTATCATTAGAAATAGTAAACAGCTGTTTGAAAGTAGGTCACTGGTCAGAACAATAGGTCAATGATACAAAAGTAGGTTACCGGTATACAAGCTTATTTAATTAGTAATAATCCGTATTTAATAAATGTATTGAGAGAAAGATAGCCAAAGTACACCTTCGTTCGTTTGTAAATCCAAATCAGCAGTTATTTTTATATTTCTCGGTGAATTCAAAGAAATTCGTTACTAGTCAAATACAAATAGAAAAACATTCCTTTATTACCGGATTAATTGAGCGTTCAATGTTTTTTTTACGTTCGTTACTCTCCGTCACTCTTCGGCCGGTGTCGGCAATCAAACGTTGTCATTTAATCGTTTGATTTGTTATTAACCTTCGTGTATGTTCGGTACCTTTCGTATGTATTCGTAATTGCTTTTCATAATAATCGTTAGTCTTCTTCGAGCGTCGGAAGGAATAACAAGGATATTATTTAAAGTATTGTCATTTATTTCGAGTCGCGTTTACGCGTGTGAGTGTTTCTTTCCTTTACAAGTGATTTGCATATGCATGCGAGTGTGTGGAGTACTAAAAAGTGATACGTGCATTTATGGATACCTGCAGTCATGGATATGGATGAGCAGTATTTGGATATTAGGACAAAGTACATTTAATGTAAGCTGACTATAATTTTGTAACCTTTTTAACATTTGACCGTGCGATTTAGTAGGGTTAGTATTCAAAAATCTAATATGTAATCGTAACGTTGCTAGAATTTTTTTAACCGGACACTGTATGCACGTGAATAACTTTCGTTGCATTTATAGAACTGAAAGTGTTTTAAATATGATTTCGTGACAGATTGATTTCAAAATGATGTCTAATCAACTACATCTCGGCAAATAACCGCTCTCTCTTTTTTTTATTTATATTTTAAACACTTTAGTATATTTTTCCTTTTCTTTATATACTTACGCTTGATTTGTCGTTTAAACACACACACACACATCCAAGCATTCATAGTTCCTTGATTTTTATTAGACACACGTATTCATTCCCTCTCTCCCCTTCTTTCTAACATGTATTCTTTTTTCTGTGTTATCAATAATTATAAGAATAAACAGCTTATAAAGAATCATCTTTTGAAAATAATTTAACCTTCGCGAAAGCCTAATCGAATGTATAGGAAACAACTTTTCAAAATCTCATTGTAATCGGATTAATAATTTGCGATACATTCGATACACAACAAACATTCATTTTTCTATAACGTATATAGATTATTAAAAATACCTTAAAGAATCATCTTATTATAATAATTAAATCTTCACGAAAACCTAATCAGACGTGTGATAAACAATTAACCAAAATTTCATTGCATTCTGATTAATAAGTTGACCATAATTTTGAACCTTTTTAACATTAGACTACGCATGGTAGGTTTAATATTAAATAAATCTAATAGGTAATCGTAACGTTGTAGAATTTTTTTAACCAGACATTGTATGCATGCATTCATAATTCACACGAATAACGTTAGTTGCATTCATAGAACTGAAAGTGTTTTAAATATGATTACGTGTCAAATTGATTTCAAAATGATGCACAATCAACAACATCTCAGCACGTGAGGAGGGTACAGAAGTATATTTTGAGAAAATAGAGTAATTAATTAGTTAATTCTAGTTAAGAAGCCTATGTTAATCCTCGTTCAGTTCTCTCTGTCACAAGAATGATCGCGTGAGATAGAAAAACACAGAGAAAGAGAAAGAAAGAAAGAGAGAGAGAGAGAGAGAAGGTTTCGTAAAGTAAAGGAAAGCGGTTTGCTGAGTCATGTTAGCTAGTGTGTCCCCTTCTTCCTTCACTTGTTCTCTCTGTATGGAACCGCTATAGTGATCGGTTAGGAAGGAACGCGCAATTATAAATACGTCTTGACACACGAGGTTCGTGGCGTGCAACGAGCTGCCGCTAGTCATTTTTCGCGAATTAAAGGCGCGCGTGTCCGATACGCATTTCGCGCAAACGAGAGCGAGAAGTCAACTTTATATATACCTCTTTCTCTTTCTTTATCTTTATTTCTCTCTTCCTCTCGTTTCTCAATTGTGTGAGAGAGAAATTGTGCAACGACAGGTGTGCTGTTGCACGACCCACCGCGCTGCCTGCCGGCTTTCGGAATTTTTTCAGATTCCATTATCAGATTATTTACCGTTATTGTTCTTCCGATACACACACACACACACACACACACACACACACATATATTACATGTACATGGATATGCATATGCATATATCGTCTTTCCACGTTTTCGTTCTCGTCCTCTTGGTAATCGTAATCGTCGTTTCACTTATTCTATAACTCTCTAAACTTTTGTTTATTTTATAAACAAAACGAATAAATGTTGAACGTTATCGTTAGTCTACTAGAAAGCGTCGTTCGGTGCACGCTTGACCGATAACTACTTTGTTGTCTCACATATTGCAGCTTTCTATTATTATTTTATATCGTAAGACTCTCGTTAGTCTTTCAACCCTTAACTTCGTATCCAGGTTCTTCGAATAACACTCGAGATCATATTTCTCTCTCTCTCTCTTTCTCTTTCTCTCTTTTATTCATACTCGTCTAATTAACTATAAATATATATAATATCTGCATATATATACTCGTGCACGTTGGTTTCGAACGTTCGATGTTATTTATGGTCCGATTTGTGCCGTACGTAAATATATATTTACTATATATATATATATATATGTATACATACCTACATATATACTTGTCTCTTTTTTTAAACTTTTTAACGCGAACAAAGGACAATCCTCGGGGTCCTCGATCCCGTGCTTGCTTCGCGAGGGGGGGATAAGAAGGCGCGGAATAAAAAAGAAGAAGAGGTGGTAGGAAAGACTGAAAGAGTGAGTGAAAGAAAGAGAAAGAGAGAATGAAAAGGAGTCGAAGAGGTACGACGTAGGCGTTTCGAGCATACAGGTGCGACGGCACCGAGAACCGTGGATAACATCGCTTAATCACACGTGACTCAAGCACGGCGCGGCTCCACCCACATCTCCCTCAGTATCTCCCGCGGATTATCTATGCAAAAATAAATAAGCTACTAAGTAACGACCGGTCGGTCTGTCGGTCGGTCGGTCGGTTGGTTGGTTGGTCGGCTTGTTGGTTGGTTGGTTGGTTGGTCGCGTTCCTTCTCTTCACTCCTCTCTTCTCAATTCTTCTCTTCTTTTCTTTTCTCATCTCTTCTCTTTTTCTTTGATACATTCGTAAGAGTATGTATGAAAAAGAGAGAGGATATGTCAGAGAAAAATCTTGTACACCAGGTATATTACTCTCGTTGTACTGTCGCACCACACTCTCCATCGAACGAACGAACGAACGAACGAATGAACGATTCGCGCTATTTCTTTTTTTTTTCCCTTGGTTGGAGACGCCGATGGCGAATAATGGTCGTACTCGTGGATTCTTCCAAAGAGAGGAAGAGAAAGAGGGGGAAGTAGAGGGGGGGAGGTATATATCGTTTTATTGATTTACAGTCGGCAGATATCTACCTTTCTTCGATTAAAATCGGAGTTCTACATTATTATGTGCGAGCATACAACTCAAGTAAAAGGGGGAACACGCGTATATATAGTTTCTTTATTTATATATTCTCTCGATTGTTATCAATTTATTATCGATCGTAGGAATTAATCGTAAAAATATATAATGGTAAATAGTAAATCGTAAATATGTATTAGGAGTACAAATAAGTTTCCGTCGTTTTTTTTAATCAAAAATTAAATATTTATTATAGAAGAACGGTAATATAAATTTATTTAAAATATTGTCCATCACTTGCAACCACTTTTTCCCCATCTCTCAGGTAGCTATAATAGTTAATAGTTAATTGTAAAAATATATAAAATAGTATATATATAAGTTGTCAAGTATAAAATGGAGCAAAAATTGCACATAAGTAAACTCGATTTTGCTCCATTTCATATTTGACAACCTAATATACACACACACACACACACACATATATACACTATAATCGTATACTATTACATATTGCCAAAAATCCGACATTTTTTATCCACCAACCTAATATATTTTACGTTTCAATCAATAATCGTTGTAAAATATTATCTTTGATGTTTATTGTAGCTTTGAATCAGTATTGCATCCTAATTTCTTATAATAATATTTTCTATTTTTGTATTAAATTGGTTTTTTCTCATAAAAAATTAAAATAAAGAATATATATTGTAAAAATAATATTTAACTGTATCGCGATTCTATCTAATCTGCATCTCGGATGCACCTTGCATTCGCAGGATTATATTCGTTTGAGATCGTCTCTATTAAACGCATTTTCCTTCCACGAGAATAATAATCGGTAAGATCGCGCCTTGTGTCCGGGGCTCGTAAATTCCAATCGATGGGCAGGCAAGCGGGCGGGCGAGCGAACGGGTAAGAAGCGAACGAACGGGCTTCCTCTCTCGCATCGGTTGCTCCAGGCGATGACTCGTTGTTAAAACCTGAACTGTGTGTTAGGAAAAAGAAGAAAAAAAACAAGCAAGAATCAAAAAATCCAAAATCAAAAACCCAACATTTTTTTTCTATTATCTTAACACGTTTATTGCTGTTTCGTTTACCACGATGTCGAGTTAGAAAAGGATTCTTTCTTTGAAGTTTGAACATATTTCTAGTATATTTTTGGTTTTAAAACAAAAATATATATATGTTAGTTTGGTGGAAAAGAAATGTCGGATATTTCAATTGAATTGTAACTAAAAATCCGACATTTCTTTTCAACCAACCTAATATACATGTATCTACAAGAGAATGGTTTTAGTCTATGCAAATAACTCGTAATTCTTTCACCTTGTCTAAAATTCCATAAAATAAACCGGATAGAATAGACAGATACTTGAATATTTGGTAGTAGTAGTAGTCTTCCAATCATCTTCCACTCGGATTCCAGATAGGTGTCGTCTCGCATACCATACGTGAGATCGGTGTTATACGTCGTACACGCGTTTACATGAATCATCATCGTGCGTTGAGGGGTCCGGATGGTCAGGATTCTGCTGCTACACCTGTTTACGCGTCCCGATCCACCCACGGTGAGGATCGCTCGGGGAGAAGATGCGGATCGGATCGGTTCAGAGGCGCCTAAGAAGGGGAAAAGGTAAAAGATGAAGGAGAAAGAGAAGGAAGAGGATGAAGTGGAGGATATGCTGGTGGTGGTGGTGGTGGTGGTGGTGGTGGTGGTGGTGAAGGTGGAGGTGAAGGTGGACATGGTGGAGAGGGTTCCCTTAACGGCCAGTGGTTTCAGTCGGCGAGCTTCGTGTGAGGTAACGACATAAAATCCCGAGATCTTACTTATGCGCGTGAGCCCGGAGACCTCGCACGGGGTAATCTTCTTCTCGAGGACTTTCTTGTCCTCCTCGAGGATCTCCTTCTTCGTCTCTCTATCTTCCTTTTTCTCTCTCTCTCTTTCATTCTGTTTCTTATTTAAGCGCCACATTTCTTTTCCTATTGCTTTTCCACCATTCGTGGGGAAAGCGGCCACCGCCTAACTGTCTTCCTCTCTCCTTCTCCCCTTCCCCCTTTTCTTCTTCCCAGTTAAACGAGCGCACACGACGTTTACCTCGACGACGTTTATGTGCATTTCCAAGGAGGTTGATATCGTCCGACGAGAGAACAACTCGTAGACCCCACGCGTACGATCTTCGATCGATCGAATGAATATTTTTTACGTATGTATGTTAGTACGCAAACGGACGGACGGAATGGACGGGGACGGATGGACGTGGTCGAGGACGACGAGGTCGCCAACGCTTAACAGATAGCCGGATCTTTTCTTCCGTGTGGTTGATATCATCGTAGTAATCTTTATATCGAGCTGGAATTTCAAGAAAGAATATAAAAAAAAGAAGATGCTGAAACGAATTAAGCCCAATACACACACACACACACACGTACATTTTTCTTACACATACATACAAGCATACGAGGTAAATCTAAACGACATAAAATTGCTCGAGAGTTCCCGTTTGAAAGTTTGGTTATAAATTTTGGTTGAATCTGGTCTCCCCTCGTTGTAAAACTCGTGACTCTTATCGGTTAGAAAATATCGTAGGAAGAATTGAATTTCAACCGATAGGATTTTAATTAAATCGTTTTGTGTGATGTAATACACATTTCTTCTACATCTTCTTCTTCTTCTTCTTATTTCGAACTTTGGACGAATAGAAATCGATCGTGAAAGAAATCGTTCTCAGTGCGTGGTATACGAGTCTTTAATTTATTTCACATTTTAGAAATCCTAACAACACCAACTGTTAGAAACGATGTAAAAGATGACTTCTATTCGTAGTTTTATCGATAGGCTAGATCGGTTTGATATTTTTGAAAAGGAAGAAGAAGGAAAGATCTGAGTGGTGTTAGTTAGAGGTAAAATCAAAATACTTTTGAAGTAGTATTAAGCTTAGAAGATAAAAAGAAATAATTCGTGTACCCAACTAGCCACCCTAAACGTCGTCATCTCAAAAAAGCCTTTTGTTATCTCGCAAGAGAGAAAGATTGGAGTGTAAGAGAAGGGGAAGAAAGAGGTGAGGGTACGATAATGTTTTCTACGACTTTCCAAATATTTTACGTGTACGACGGAAGGAGACAATGCACCATGTAAGTTTTATACAACGCCCACTAACGTGGCTATGGAATATTGTCGCTTGGCAAGAAAATCGCGTGGGTCGTTTCGACACGATTTACGAAATTTTACGAGCTACCTGTGCTAACTCTTTGCACGCTCCAACGAGCTCTACTTTTTCGCATGAGTACCATCAGAAATAAAAAGAGATGAATTATCTTACACACACACATACACACACACACATATTCTCTCAGTCACTCTATCTCGTATTTTTTCATTTACAATCTTTATAGGGTACGTAAGGTTCTTTATTTTTCTTCTTCTTCTTCTTCTTCTTCTTGAAAAAAAAACCTTCGTCCTTCGTTTTGCCTTCGGAAACGAACAAATGGGTTCGTTGATTTTACAGACGTTTCGCTTTACTCGTCGTGTGTTTTGTTGACCATGTGCAAGGGAGAGTCCGGCGCACGACTTATCCAAGGATGATGTCTTAAAAATGATAATCAAATCACAGGCTATTCAATCTCACTCGCGAGGTGGGAGGCCCCGACTTTGTAGTATATGTACTCGGATCGCGTTTTCCTTTTCTTTCCTTCTCTCTCTCTTTCTCTCTTTGGTTTCTTTTTTGCTCTCTTGGTTTCTCTCCACAGGCCTCAGCATTACCGGGGACCATGCGTATGTACAAGCTTCTCCGCGAGATACTGTGTTTGTTTAATCGAATAGAATACATTAGCCCACGCCATGAAAGGCGCACCACCAAGGAAACACCGTATGCTTGTGTACATATATTCCACCCTGAAAGAACGAGAGAAAGAGAGAGAGAGACAAAGATATATTTATAGAGAGAAAGAGTAAGAGAATATCGTTGCTGGGTCAAAGAGTAAGATGAAAAGACCGGTGTACTCTAAAAACAAAACCAAAAGAACAAAAAAGAAAAAAAAAAGATCAGCGAGTTAACTCTTTCGAAATCCATCAAGCTCCTTCTTCTTCCTGATCATCGATCCGTGCGATCGATTTCGTTCGAGACTTGTCCACCGATTGAACTCAAAATGCATTTATCTTATACAGGATAATCGATATGGATAAATAGACGTTATCTAACCTGATTCCTAATAATGTCAAACTTTAATCTAATTTATTTTATTTTATATATTAGGTGTACAAATAAGTTTCCGCCGTTCTTATTAAAAAATTAACCATTTGATGATTTTAAATGATGTAAAATTGCTTGCTGAGTTACTCCTAATATAAGTGCAAACGATATGACGTTTTACATGAGACAATTTTAACCATAATTTAATGATACTGTCCTATTTTGTTGAACGGCGGAAACTTATTTGTACACATAATATTTTCATGAAATTCGTGAAAAAGTAACTTCAACTTTTCAATAACAAGTAAGCTTAACTCTATCCTGATTTTATACACTTGTCTGACCATATATAGGGCGTTTACTTATACTACTTGTCTGACCATATATGGGCCGTTTACTTATACTACTTGTCTGACCATATATAGAGCGTTTACTTATACTACTTCTAGTAGTACAAGTAAACGGCCCATATATGGTCAGACAAGTAGTATAAGTAAACGCCCTATATATGGTCAGACATGTACAAATAAGTTTCCGCCGTTCTTATTAAAAAATTAAGCATTTGATGATTTTAAATGATGTAAAATTTCTTGCTGAGTTACTCCTAATATAAGTGCAAATTTTTCTTGCGTTTGGCATGAATCTTTAATCAATAATACTTCCAATTCCGCGAATTCGTACACATTCGGCCTTCCATTACGTACTTTGTCTTTGACGTCAAAGTTACCGTTCTTGAATTTTAAAAACCATTCATGACATCTTCTCTCACCTAAGAAAGCCTCATCATATGCTTCTACGAACAATCGATGAGCATCAGCTTCAAATTTCTTCTAATTCAAAAAGTAAATCGAAAGTTCCCGCAAATGACGCTTATTCGGCCTAAAACTCGACATTTTCGAAGGAAAAAAAATATCCGTTACCAATACAGAATTACTAATATATCAAGATTATGTTGTCGAGAGATGTCTTACTTTACGATATGACGTTTTACATCAGACAATTTTAACCATAATTTAATGATAAAGCCATACTTTGTTGAACGGCGATAACTTATTTGTACACCTAATATATATTTGTATTTCGATTTATGTAATTTATTTGAATTTATTTATTTCTTATTTAGTTTCTTTAGTTAAATGGCGCGAGAGAAGACGTCAACCATTTATCTCGTCACCCGTCGCCTTTAACTCGTAGCGGGTGACATCGATAAATCAGTATTATCGGTAAACTCCATCAGCATTAATCACTATAATGATTCCAAGCGTAGTCAAGACAAGGATCCAAATACCAGCGCGGACCTTGCCACGAGATGTGTTCAACGTCGTTCGGTTATCTCTCCAGACCTTGGATCACCATGCTCATTATCAACCTTTTATCTGCTTACGAAAACTCTCTAACATAATCTCCACCCTCTCACGTTCAAAATAACATAAAGGAAAAGGACGTCGTCGTAACATTGGTCCTTGAACTTACTTATCTTCCAGTGACCTGACTCCACCTGATTTCAAAGTTTCTTCCATGCCAACTAAAACAACCTGCTGCCCAAGCAACACTTCTCTCTCACCATTTCTTTCTTTGTAATAGCGTAACACAACCTACGCTTTGATTCGATATAATTTGACGAGTATAATTTGAAATGACGTTTCTCAGACGTCGTTATATGTCAAAGGGATTCAACCTACAAACAATATTTGTTAGAAAATAATATTGTTTTATTAAGCAAAATTTGTCTTTATTTTTCGGAGAGTCATCTCATGTAACAGAAGTGTCACGGTGGACACTTTCAGTGTATCGAAATGGTTTTAAGAATTGAAATTAAGTTGACATGTACTAAGAGAATCACAGAGAGAGAGAGGAACGATTCAGCAAGACTTTATCTACGATAAAGACAGTCTCAGGCCAGTTCGTTCCATTTACGTCCAAGTCGCCAACAGGACTAGCTAGACCAAAAGAGTAAGATAACTGAAGTTGCTTGGTCGACCAGCTCAGTGTGTCTATTTGCTCCTGCATGGGATTTCCCGTATCTCTTTCTCACTCATTCACTCTTTCTCTCTCTCTCTGTCTATCCTTTTATCTCTTTCTTACTCTTACTGTTTTCCTTTGGTTTCTCTCTTCTGTCGCTTATAGCAGTCCCTTTTACCGAGAAACACGTTCGCTTTCTCGCTTCTTGCCAACCGCGGCAACGACTCTTACAGAACCGAACGGGGCAATCTGTCTCTTGACGTGTGATAAATCAATCCTCCTTGCAGACGTGCGAGACACAATCAGGGGGCCTTCGCGCGTTTACCACGTGCACGCACGCACGCACTCATGCACTCATGCACTCATGCACTCTCGTATGCATTCACGCATGTAGACTTTCCAAGTGGCGCATAGTAAGCTTACGTAGAACTTACTTGGATATATCCATGTGATATGTAATAGAGTATTACAATATTATCTATCTGTGTGTTACAATATTATTTATCTGTTTATGTATTAGTAAAAAATAACAAGCAAAAAATATTAATTCTATGACGAGTAGATACTGGTCAATGTCCAAGGAACTATTCAATGTGATTGGAGGGATGGTGGTGGGTGGGGGAAGTACTTTCTACATTGTCTCACGATTGAATTTAAAAAAAAAAAAGTTATGTTGTAATAGTAGTGGTATGCTACTTTAATTAATTTGTCCTTAACGATAGTAAGACACGCTAGATGTTTTATAGAACCCTCTACCCCTCTCCTACGTGTTGTTGATGAAACAATTCTCGATTGAATCGATTAGCCCGAGGGGGAAGACAAAAAAAAAGAAATAGAACATGAGATAAATACTTTTCTCTGTTTAATATAAAGACATTAGAAAAGTACGTTTTGACACCCACGTATCGATGAGAATCGATCGTTGAAAGAAACAGGGACTCGTGTTTATTCTTTTAACTGAACGATGTGAAATTCTTGATTTTATTAACCAGTCTCCTGTGGAATATGGTATACTGGAGGATTAGATTGAGATAGTACTGGATTGGTAGGAGATCTTGATTTAATTTAAGGATTATCAACTAAGGTTTTCTTCATTCCATCTTTCAATAACGAGAACAGTTTTGATTTAAACTCATAGTTACTGGTGTAATTAAATAATAGTTATCTTTTCTATCATGACTTGATGATTATCAGTCTTTTTCAATCTAATATAAACGAATAGTTGTGTGTGTGTGTGTGTGTGTGTTTCCTTATGTTAGTCGACCTTATTTTCCCAGCGGGATACTTACAAAAGAAACAACCAAACTTCTTACTCATTTTTTTTCTACTCTCCTCTTCCTATCTCCATTCTCTCTTTTTGATTATTCGTTAATTGAATCTACGAATGAAATCAAAAAGTGTTGATCAGTCAACGAGAGTTCCCAATTATTGAAGAAAACGTTTAACATTGAAGGTGTTCAACGTTTTACCCAACTTTTCATTCAGGTCATTTGATATTTTGATACACAATATTTTATTACATCATTAATCAATAATTAATTATCTTCTTAATTATCATTTTAGTTATTATTTTGTATTAGGCTGTCAAATATGAAATGGAGCAAACAATTTGTCAATTCAATTATGTGTAATTTTGAATACAATGCCTTTAATTCCTTTGACGTAAACGTATGTTTTTAGTATATTAAATAAACATGTTCTGCGTGTACCACCGGTGGTACACGAGTATGTATGTGTTTGTGTTTGTATGCAAGCATCAATAAGAATCTCGTGGACGATCTTTTGTATATGTCTACCTAACTACCTAACTACCTACCTACCTAACTACTTACTTGACGTTTAAGTATCCCAAGCTGAGGTAGTTGGCAAGGAGAACCAAGGGAGCCGGTGATCGCTCAATCATGCGTGCCAGGTGCCGACGATAATTCGTGCTCCGATGGATGCAATCGAGCGCGAGGTCGCAAACCCTGCTCTCTCTCTCTCTCTCTCTCTCTCTCTCTCTTTCTATTATTTCTCTTTCTTTCTTTCTTATGAGCAGAGATTGCTGTCGTTTTACAGTGGCAGCGATCAACCACCGGATAAGTCGATGCCACCGGTAGTAGTTCTTCCTTGAAATATTTTATTACTGGGTTAATCCAAGATAACATCAGCATTAACACCAGATAATGTTACCTCATTGCGAATTTGCTAGTTGCAAAATATCCAGTTGACTTATTTGATATTGTTTATTTAATTCTAATAATCGATACGAAATGTATCTTATTCTCTAATCTTAGTTTTTAGTGTCTTAGTCGTTTATAAATCATACGTTCTTTATTTATCGTATCTCATATGGTCATTTGATTTAACCAATTTCTAATAGTTGTATGATGGGTTAATAAGAATCACGATTTTACGGGTATTGTTCTTGTTTAGCGATCGAAACGTGATAGAAAATAAATAACAAAAAAAATGAAACAAGTGGAAATGTAAAAAGGTGTGGGGTTATAATCGTGGAGTCATCGTTTTTCTAGCGGGTGGATGCAATGTTAAATGTTAACGATCGACATTCATGCACGTATACACACACACATACACACACACACTCAAATACATACTCGAGAAGGTGAAGATAACTAAAAGACGATTTCATTTCAGAGTGAACGAGGATAGTAACGTATCTCTTACGTTCGACAACGACGAATACACAACAACAACAACATCAACAACAAGAACTCTACGAAGCGGTTTGGAGACCACCTCGCAAATTAAATCGCAAGAACGAGTTGGCCTTACACCGAGGACTTCCTCCGAGGGGGAGAAAACCAAAGGAAGAAGGAGGTAAGAGAAAAGAAAGGAGTTTGAGATAGGCGAGGATATATCGTCCGTCGGAGTTTGCTTTCTTGCGTGTTCCTTTAACGCGATTCATGCATTCGAGGAGCACAGGTACGTGGCGGATGCAACGACGATATGCACCATTGATCCGATGCCAAGGATCATTAGTTCGAAAACATCCAAGTCACATTTTCTTCCCTAATCGTAGCCTATTTTATTTTGTCGAAGAGTCAGAGGTATTTCACTTGGTTTTGTGTTTAGATGAAACTTTCTTGCGTCAGGATTCATAGGAAAGAAAATATATTTAATTTCTTTTGTAATGAAATGTTGTAATCCTATTTGTAATCTTCTATAAATTTATATTCTTGCAACGTGAATAGTAAAACCATCTCGAATACACGACAATATATCATCGTGTTCGGTACTAAAAGGGTTAAACTGATTAACAACCACATCCGTTCGTTCGTTCGTTTACTTTATCCAATTGGATTGATTTTACTGAGAAGTAGAATAAAAAGAAGATAATAGTTAGGGCGTATTACATATCGACATATCGTACAACATACATGTTCGGTTGAAGAGATCGGTCGTGCGTTTGGTTTGTGGTTGGTTCAAACGATAGAGATACGGATTGGTTGTATTTTTTTTTGAATTGAGAGTAGCAGAAGTCTCATCTTATCAGGCACGAGTGCAAATTATAAAAGGCATAAGGGGACTGAACAAGCATATCGCAAGCAAGTAAGCAAGCGAACGAACGAACGAGCAAACGTGATCCAAACGTTTGGTTGGGAGTAGAAAAGCAATGCATATTCAAAGTGGATGACCCCCCTAGGCCCTCTCGTTGCCACTGTAGCCAGGATCGAGTCATGAAAGGGTTCCAACGATGCGACAACAATCAGCAAAACAAACCCACTTATGATCAACAAGAGTATACGTTGGTAACTGGAGCCGCGAGCCTCTTGCGGACAACTTGTCTGCTGAATATTCATGAACCACCTCCGTTTTCTCTTTAACCGAGTTGCACTTGTGGATGAAAGCGAAACGGGTTAATGGACGGGAAGAAAGAGAACAAAAAAATATATTAAAGATAGATAGAAATAAGGGAGAAGGACTAAATAAAGGAACAACTCATTGTGATAATACTCATTCGTCTCGTCTACGTGGAATATCAATTCGCGAAGATAAACTTCGGCAAATGGTTCAAGCAAATCTAATTGTGTGTATCTTGCTTTTTCTTATCTCATTGAAAGGATTCATCCCAATGTCAGTGTTTAATATACGTGTATGTATGTGTACTCTGTGTGTGTGTGTGTGTGTATTGTGTGTGTATTAATTCAATCTCGAATAAAAACCCGATTTCATCGTGGAATTTAATCTCCCGTATGTAGGTTGCTACGGTATTCATAGTTGTGTCGTAGTTTGATAACAAACTACTATACTCTGTTGTAATTTCTATCAACCCGTCGACCGGAAAGATGTGTCTTTTAAAGACACGTCTACATTCAATTTCTAAGCTTAAATGTTATTTTTCTATGCTTGCTCGTGCGGAAATGGAATTTTCTAATGGAACACATATACATTTGTTTGTTATTTTTTGTTTTCTCGATCAATCGGGACTGTTAGTTATTAATGAACTGTCCATTACGTTACAATATAACTCAAACCTTCTACGACCTTTTGCATTACGCTTTTAACCGATACTCCTCTCGTGAAATTTTTCATTCTCTTTTCATATCATTCAGAAATCATAGAAGAGTGGGAAGTCTACGATACGTGTAACCAGTGTATCAAATTTTTAAGTTCTCACATATTATCTTAAGATTCGATACGTTTCTAATACTTTTTCTTATATTTATTTATTTATATTTCTTAACGTGAAAGAAATCAAGCGTTTCACAATCGACCGTACGAATGTTGAGAGGAACGAATGAACGAACGAAGGAACGAAGGAAAGAACGTATGAACTCAAGCTAGCCTAATTCATTCCACAGTCCAGCTTCATTTATCAGATAGTATCGTAACTAAACGGTACATTCGATCTTACGACCGCGTAGAACGTTACTCTCCTGGAGGAAAAGTAAAAGAGGTTGCTGAACACGCGAGATTGGATTCGCTATCTGGTTCGACCCGCGGAGTTTTACCAGTCCCCTCCCCTCCCCCCCTCTCCCCCCTCGTTCCTTGGTAATGGTCAAACTCGAAGTAGTATCGCATGATGCGTTGGAGTCCTAGGTAGTATGTTTCGTTGTCGATTAATTATGAGTATCTATCTTTTGGCAGATAGTCATCTATGGTAGATTACTCTCATTCTCGTCCAACTACTTTGTATTTACTTTTAAGTTACAATCTTCTTCTTATTATTATTATTATTTTTCTAACCTTGTGTGCTGAATATTTAAATTTTACTGTCATAAATCAATAAAGTATTCTCGTAAAATCTTAACACGTTGATTGGTGGCACCGATTTTGCTTTACTTTCCGTTCAGGTGGCATCGAGTGAGCATTTGATACCGAACAGCAAGTAGATTTATTAATAAATGTCAAAAGAGGGAAGGATAGTCGTATAAAGTTCAAAAATACTGTGCTGAATGTTACAACACGAACATTACAATGTTTAGATTTCAGTTATCGAGGAAAATTATAAAACAAGTTGTTAGATATTGTAACATGTGCAAATCACAGCTTATATCTTTGCTTAAAATGTTTTAATAAACTTCCATAAATTTTTTCATTGCCAATAATAATTTAACCTTTCTACAATGCTAGTCTCATATCGATCAAACGAGAAGTCTACTGTCAGTCATCAAGGACTGACACCACTTGAACTGAAACTTCACTGTCACTCTTTAGGGGACTGACATAACACTCAACGTGTTTAATGGTATAAATTTCTAAACGAAACCTATCTAATTAACCCTGCTCTGATAAATAACACTTACTTGTTAATTAGTTGTCGTCATTGGAAGAAGTAGAAGGAAAAAATGTTTAACGAAGAGGAAAGAGAGGGGGAGGAAAAGGAAGTAAAAATAAAATTGATAGAAATATAAGTACTTGAGTAAATGTACATGTGAAATATCGTCCTTAAAACAGGAAGAGCATATCGCTTTCGAATGAACGCTGGGAACTTGTAATCGAGGACTCTTCCTCTCTCTCTCTTTCTCTCTCTCTCTCTCTTTGACTTTCTCTTATTCTATCCCTTTTTTTTTTATGGAATCCGAAACGGATCTTCTATTTCCCGCGGTCTATCCCGTCATAGATTTATGATACGGTGCTCGCAATCCTGCATTTCTATAATCGGAAGCCATTGGTAACACCTCGATATCAGAGCTGGAATCGCGCTAAACTGGCGCCAGGTCTCCTCGGGTGCTCCAGCCTTGGCGCCGATTAGCCTGTAATGAGAGAAAATCATAGTTAATGTGGTCAAGATACTAGTACACTTTATTATTATTATTATTATTATTTTCCTTTTTTAATTAATATTCCAATTTTTCTATCTCTTCGTTAAAGATGCGCTATACACGATGGTAGAACGGAACATATGTTAATTAAAAGCGTACCAATATAAACGAGGATTTTTAAATTATACTACGAGGTAACCTTAATCCTGTAGTATATCATAACAAGATTTTCTAGAAATTAGATTACTTGGAGATGGAAATTCGCGAGTGAGAAGGAAGAAGGGAAATGAAGGTACGTAAAGTTGAGAAAATACGTTGATCTAAGTTCGCGGATGGGTAAACGCGAACAGTGGAGGCCACCCATGGAAGATCGAACGAAAATGAAGATAGACTGGGAAAAGAGAAAGAAAGAAATTCAACAAGGAGGTATATAAAAAAAAAAATGTTTAAAGGAGGAAGAGAGTGGATAGGCAGAAAGCAAGCACAACGAGAAGATAACGTAAGAGAGATGAAGAGAAAATACAGGTATCTCTTTCTTGCAAGGCGTACGATTGCTCGGAGTATCATGAAAAGAAATAAAGAAAAAGAGAGAAAGAGAGAGAGAGAGAGAGAGAGATAGAGAAGCGACGAAGGCGCGGCTGAGTGCATAAAACTGCAAAAATAAGCAACCTGCTCCGCAATAGGCGCGTCCCCACGCACGTTTTCTCGCACACGCGATCTCTGCTTACGCGGCTTGGTTCAACTCAGGAGAAGCGGTTTGGAACCTTCGCGAGTATACGAGCAAGCAAACAAGTCAGCTAGCTCACGAGTAACCAACCAACCAACCAACCAACCAAACGAACGAGAAAGAGACAGAGAGAGAATAAGAACGAGCACGCACGCATAAACGTGACTAGCCAGGACTTACGACGAGATGTATCCTGTGGGGCTATTTCTCCTTCGCACGTAAGAAACATATCGCTAGGTTATGCTACTAATGAGCTTTCACGGCGAGTTCTTACCACCAATGTTACAACGTTAAAGTCTGTGTAATATTTTTAGAGGACTTATTCTTAACACTCATGAATTTTTGTATTTCTATCCGATAATAATAGGAATACTGGAGGACCAAGAACTTTCACGGTATTAGAAAATCAAACTTAAATAGTGATTGTGTTGAAGGAAAATCAATCAAGGGTCCTGGATAGCTCAGTGGATTAAAACATTCACTTGGCAAGTAAAAGATCCGTGGTTTAATTCTGGGTCCAGTTAGTTCATGGTTCCTTTTTTTTTCACGATTCATATCCTCTACTATCAAAAGAGAAGTTACTCTAAACGTATAAACGTTGTTTTATTATTCTTTACAACGATATTCTCTCCTATTAAATCGTAACACGTGCTTTTGAATTATTGCAACGTCAATCAGAGTAATCTCGATTTGTGTAATACTCGGTCCAGAAAGAAAAGATTGTCATCCAGTTAAGCACGCGACTCTGAAGCTTGTATTTTTAATTTACTTTATTTTATTTGACGGTATAAACCTATTTAAGGGGCCTCACTCCGTGTTGTGACAAGTCGAAAAAATTCGTAATCTTTCTTCGTTCAAACTCTCTTCCCCTTTTTCTGGGTAATCGCAAGTTGTTAGCAGATAAAAACCATTCGTACGAGTTAAAGCTCATAGGAAAATACATCTTGAAAGGATAATAGACGTATTTTATTATCAGCTAGCAGTTAATATGAAATAAACACGAAGAGAAGAGGAGTTTAAGAAACGCATCGATCCAATAAGGACACAAACATTTTCTTCGAAGTATCATCGTACAGTTGAGTTTAGAGTCTACATTCATTGGAGATATACCAAAGAAGAGATCTACGAGAGTTGTTGGTCTTTCGTCGCAATTACCTGCCGTGGTACGTACTACAAATCGATCGTAAGGGATTCAAGGATCGAAGAGATCAGCATGGGACCCCATGGCCCGGATCACGAACACAGAGGCGCGATCTATGACCGTCGGTCACGCCAAGCTATCCCTCTTCAACACTTAATTACCTCCTTGTTCGATTAAATCAGGGTGGTCCATGATTATTTTATTTCTTTTCTATATTTTTCTTCCATCTCTCGTATCTTGAATGTCTCTCCTTACGTCAGTTTATGTCGGATTCCATAACGATTCATTTGGACAAGTTTCATGTTATGTGTTATTCTATGCCACTTTTTAGATAATAATAATAATTTAACAAATTTCTAATTGTTTTTTATTAATGGGTTAAAGAAATATTATGGTAGAATCGTTTGATGTTGTTTGGTTGGATATTTAATGGATTTTAGGTGAAATAATATGAATAATTGTTTGTGGTTGTATATATAAATTGTTTTATTATTGATACATAACAGATGATTATTTTTAAAGTTGAACTAATCTTTAAGCATTGAATAATATCGTATTTTTAAATGGTATACATTTTAATTTGATAATTTGAGATTTAAATTACAATACAGTGATGACAATTCAGTAATGTGTGTTTCTTTGGTGAAGTTGTTTGCATAATAAATGGATTTTAGGTGAAATAATATGAATAATACTTTGTGTTTATATATAAAAATTGTTTTAATATTGTTACATTATAACAGATGATTATTTTTAAACTTAAACTAATATTTAAGCATGAATAATATCGTCTTCTTAAAAGGTATATATATTAGATAGTCAAGTATAAAATGGAGCAATAAATGCATATAATTGAATTGAAATTTGCTCCATTTCATACTTGACAAACTTAATATTTTAATTTGATAATTTAAAATTTAAATTACAATACAGAGATGACAATTCAGTAATAATGCAGTTGCTTCGATAATAAATGGACTTTAGGTGAATTAATATGACTAACACACTTTGTGTTTATATATATAAATTATTTTAATAAATTATTTTATAACAGATGATTATTTTTTAGAGTTAATCGAATCTTTAAGAATGAATAATATCGTCTTGTTTTAATTAGAATATATTTTTAATTTGATAATTTTAGATACAAGGATGACAATTCAGTACTGTGTGTTTCTTTTTACTTAAAGTTAAATAACAAGTTTAATTTCACTTTTGAAAGATAACTTCTTTAATAGAAAAATAAAAACAGATAAAAAATAAGAGATCTCACGTAAAGATGTATGTCGCGTGTGCTGTTCGTTCTACCGTCACGTTCGGAAACCATTCCGCGTTTAATATCTTCTCGAGTGCTCGTCTCGTACGTGGGAGAACGTAAGTACATAGGAACTCGAGCACGCGATTAAGATCCACCGATCTTCCTTCGTTCCTTCATTCGTTCATTCGTTCTTAAAGAAAAAATCAACGTGATCCAACTAGCGAAAGGTAAACTAGACGCGCGTACGTACCACGTTCGTTCGTACTCGTCCGCAAATCAACGTTTCACACGATATTCTTGCAAATAGAGATCCTAGGTATATAAGAGATCACATTTAAAGAGATACACGTAAGAGAATCTAATATGTATATGAACGTGTATACATACAGGGTGGTCCATGTTATAATTTCCCAAAACAAACGTAGTAAATATTCAAATACTAAAGTTACTTACTTTGAAAATGGTATTACTATGCATTACTACGTAACAAAACCCAATACTTTTTAATTACTCAGAATTCGATACTCAAAAATACTTTAGCATAAGATTCAAATCTTCAAAACACCTCCACTTATACAAAACAAAATTACTGCACTTCGTAGTGTACCTTTTCGAACCATGTAAGACACTTGTATTTGAAATAATTTCCTGCAATGCATATTTTGGAAGTTGCAACGATGCACACGTTGCATGAACCACCCTGTATATATATACATCCTAACAACCATCATAAAAGCCGCGATTCCTCTCAACGTTAGGCCAACAACGATCATAACAGTACAAGACTAGACGAGTATACAATGCGAAACGCTCCTCGTGTCTCGGATGTCTCTTCGTAGTCATAGTAATAGTCATAGTCATAGTCGTAGTGGTCCTCGTGCTTTCTCGACTCGGATCGTTTCCACGCTGGTATTTCTTATAAGGATGACAACGCGAGATGAGGAAGGACCAGGAAAGATGAGGATGAGGAGAAGGGGTGGTGGTTAGGTTGGAGAAAACTGGCATCGGCTGTTGCATCGAATCCATGGGTTTCAACTTGAACTGAAAAGAGAACTAGGATGAAGGAAGGAAAAAAAGGATACAAAAAATTGAGAGAGAGAGGGGTTGGTGGAGGAAATGAGGGAAGGAGGGAAGGAAGGAGGGAAGGAAGGAGGGAGAGAGAAAAGGGCGGACAGACACATCCGTGACTAATCTTTCACGGTGAGGAGTCCTGCGAGTGCTCGTCCTGGTATCGTGAAGTTCTTGAATTATTGCCCTGTTATCTCAGCTCGTTGCTCTCCGTGGGAGGGGCGGGACCCCCTTCTAGATCCAGTTTCATGAAAGGTACCGACTCTCGCGGTTTCGTTCTTTCTCTTCTTTATTCTTCTTGTTGTTGTTGTTCTTCTTCTTCTTCAGGTTCATGAGAAAGAAAGGGAAAGAGAAAGAGGACACGGCGCATTTCTCTAGTTCTAATCTGTCGGCCATTAGTTAGGCGGTTATGATGCCAAGTAGAAGAGGGATGCAGGACGTTCGTTCGTTCGTTCGTTCCTTTCGTTCGCATGGTCGCGCACGCGCGCGCGCGTATGCGCATGCGGCTGCCTTTTACTCGAGAAGAAGGGGTATATGATGCGAAGCACGTTGCTCGTGTCGCCGTTTGTTCCGCCGTTCTGAGGCTCCGAGACCACCCTGAAAGCTGCTATAAGAGAAAGAGAGAAAGAGAAAGAGAGAGAGAGAGAGAGAGAGAGAGAGAGAGAGAGAGAGGTAGGAAGGACCCAGAACAACCTGCCTTCCTTCGCAATCGTACCTTGCCGCCTTTTTATTTCCTGCTACTACCAAGACTCTCTCTTTCTCTCTCTCTTTCTCTCTTTTTTTCTTACTCTCTCTTCGTTCTCTCTTCCAGTTTGATTCACTTTAGCGAGCTTCTTATTCCTTAGGAGAAATTCGGCAACAGGGATTCTACGAATCCTCTTCTCCTCTGTTACCGTTCGTTCTTCTTTTTCCTCTCTTCTTTTTCCCTCTGAAGAGAACTATCTCCGTTTGCCCTCGAGTGGCCTCACTCAGTAACTTATGCCTCCACCTTGTGACCTCTCGAGCTTCTTCGTGGCTTTTATCCTCTCCGTACTCCCTTATACTACCCTTTTTTCTTTTTTTTTAACATACTGTATCGTAGTTTTCTTAGTGGCAGGTGTACCCGTTTTTCTCGTATCTTTTTCTTTTCATGGTATTAATTTTTTTATTTTTTTATTTAAATAAAACAGAGATTTTTCTTACGTTTAGTATCCCTATTTGATTTATTTAACATTGAGGAAAAATTCAAATCAAAATCGAGAGTGTGGTTTAATCTAACAGCAAGTGTACTACCCACTACCCTGTATTTTTATTTTGACAGTATTAATTCGTAATTGTTTAATTTTGTAATTTTTATTTAATTAAAACAAAGATCTTTCTTACTTTTTAGTATCTAAATTTGATTTATTTGACACTGAGGAAAAAATTCAAATCTAAATCGAGAGTGTGGTTTAATCTAACAGCAAGTGTAGTACCTGCTTTCCTATATTTTTATTTTTACAGTATTAATTCTTAATTGTTTAATTCTTTAATTTTTATTTAATTAAAACAAAGATCTTTCTTACGTTTTAGTATCCCAATTTGATTTATTTAACATTGAGGAAAGATTCAAATATAAATTGAGAGTGTGGTTTAATCTAACAGCAAGTGTACTACCCACTACCCTGTATTTTTATTTTGACAATATTAATTCTTAACTTTTTTAATTTCTTAATATTTATTTAATTAAAACAGAGATCTCTCTTACATCTTAGTATCCCTAATAGATTGATTTATACTAAACCAAGAGTCAAATGAAAATCGAGAGTGTGGTTCAATCCAAGTGGAAAATATCAATTCACGGCACGTAATTAATTGCTAGTACCTGTTCGACAAAGGGGTAATTTGTCGATAAAAAGAGAAAGATAGAAAGATAGAAAGAGAGATTATGCCAATAAACACGTCCCAATATCTTCTTATTTTATACTTTTTGTTTCTTGCTTCACTCTACCTTTCCTTTTTATCCAGCATGTGTCATGCCAAGTAGAAGAGGCTGGGCTACTTCAGGAGAGAAAGAAACTAAGTAAAAGAGATGAACAGAGAGAGAGAGAGTATAAAGGGGAGAATCCTTTGAGTTATTTATCCATGGAAGGGTCTATTAATTTCAAGCCAATAATAACTCAAACTCGTCGTACTAATTAATATATGAGCACCATCGGGTTGGCAAGGCTCGAGCAGGTTCGTCTTAGGTTTGAGTTTCTTAAGGTCTCGGGGGCTGTTCATCGTTCATCCTACTCTCTCATTCTCTCTCATTCTCTCTCTCTCTCTCTCACTTACACTCATCGTATCGGCTAAGAGATGATGGAGGATCGGTCCTGCCGACAAAGATACCGCGACATGAGCCATGCGCTTTCGTTGCACGAAACTCGATCGTCTCGTTCACTCTCTTTCTCTCTCTCTCTCTCTTTTTATCTTTCTTCGTCCTCCTTCCTCACCCTCATGCTTCCTTCACTTTCAAACTCCGATGGAGATCTTTATAGGCGTGTCATTTCGATAAAAACGTTAAGTACCAACGTGCGGTCTGTACGGCTTCTGCCAAAAAGTTCCTAACCGTGGACGAAAAAATGACAGAAATACGATCTCGTTTTGACAGGGTCGTTTAAAATATAAATAACTAACTTTCCCTTTTTAGTTTTCAATGATCAATATATTAGATTGGTGATAAAATAATGTCGGATTCTTTGGTTACAATTTAATTGGAATATTATTCTGATTATTGGGGTGTATTATGGAAATAACTTTCTCAATTTTAGTTTCTTTCTCTCTTCGTTTCTTGCATGTAATCTTCGTCAGGGTTTGCGTCAGGGTTCCTTCAAGATTTTTTCAAGATAAACGTTGTATTTTTCGTTTATTTGAAAAATTGAGGGTCCAGAAGACTCCTACTTTTCGTCAAGTTGCTTTGAACTTGGATTCTGGAAAACTCGTACTCTTCGTCAAGGTTGCATCAGAGTTCTTTCAAGATTTCTCCAAGATAAACGTTGTAACCTTCGTTTATTTGAGAAATTGACAATTTAGGGTCCAGAAAACCTTGTACTTTTTGCCAAGTTGTTCTAAACTTAGGGTCCAGAAAATTCGTATTCTTCGTCAAAGTTGCATCAAAGTTACATACTCGTCTCGTATAAAAATTCCATTTTATTTCTTTGCTTCTCACGACTTTATTAACCAATCTTCTTAACATAAGCTAATATATTTATCTGAAATTTATTTTAATTCACAAAAAACAATGATTATCTTTTACAATACACTACCTCACGTTGTATCATTACGTTAGAAAAGAAATGAAAAATTTTACCGGTAGGAATCGTGTCGTGACATATCGTTTACCGTGACACTTTGAATAAGGTCATGCTAAGAGTGTACTAAAAGCCTAGCGGTAATGTTCGTAGAGTCAAAACGTAAGACTTTAACACTCTATCTAATTCTATTCTCTTTGAATCTTTATACTTACTCGTTTGGTTGCTGTTACTGTCTCCTCTTCTACAAGTCGTATAGAGAAAAAAAAAGTCTTCGGGAATTGGTATTACATACGGTTTAGGTAAGTAAAGTTCTTCGTGTATAGTAGAAGAAGGAGGATGAGAGTATACGAGGAATAAACACGTGCAAGAACGATTTCGCGAACGATCGGTTGGACTCACGAGAAGTCGTCGAGCGGATCGGCTTAGCCGATCGGTCCTCGGGTGCTTCGACGCGTGACCTCGCGGCCAGTTATCGGGTTCCTTGGAAGAAGCTTGCTGAATATGTAAGAACCTGGTATAGGCAAAGAAGAAGAGGTGAAGGTGGTGGAGGAGGAGGTGGACGGATTTCCTTCGTAGGAGTGCCGATGTCACGGGCCCGTGCCACTAAAGCCACGAGAACCACGAGAGCATGGACGATCCAAGAAGTTAGTTAGCTCGTTTACGGTCTCCGTATTTCTATCTTTCTCTCTTTCTCAGTCTATTTATCTCTTCCGCGGAACAGCAGTAGTACCTAGGAGTACTCTCAAGAGGCACGTGTATCTTCTCCGAGTAGGTAGCTAGCTCGTCAGATCGATTTGCGCCAAAGGAAGATTAGAATGGAAAGGGGACAACGACTTTGATCTTATCGGATTATGGAGAATAAGAGCGAACGTTGGAATAGAGTTGTCATGAGAATATGTTCTATAATAGAAAGAGAGAGAAAATGTTGATCTAATTCAAACATATGTAATCTGACGGTAACTCACAATCATTTTTTATCGAATTATACATTTAAAAAATAATTCTTTTAACCCATTTTAGTACGAGTTCCATAAATATCCAACATCCAAGTAACAACTTGTGTTTATAATTCTATTTAAGTGTCACTTATACAATTTGTATGTTTCTTCATAGAATTTTGATTAGAATTTAATATAAATTTAATTTAATCTTAAAGTCTATGAACAACACTTGTTAGTTGAAACATTGTTTCATTAATCACAGGTAATTTTTATTTCTTTTCGGAGAGGAACAACTTGTACAGCAGAAATGTGTGTCAGGACAGAACACACGTATTTAAAACAAGGTTAATTTTTTCGATGATCGGGTTATTATCGTCTTGATTTTTCATGTCACACCCGAGTATATATATGTGTGGAATATATATGAATTTAATGAGTTTAGTCCCCTTGGTCATTGTGCCATGACAGACACTCGATTGTCCCTTTTAATAAAAGGGGGCTACATGGTATCCTCTCTGATATCCTCGAGTGCTCTCGTTTCCTGACTTGCCCACGTACAGCAATGCAAGTATAAAAGTACATGTTCAGCACCTACCAAGCTTCTTCTCGCTTCGTCTCCTTAAAAACTTCCTCCTCTTTCTTCTTCTCCTCCTTCTCCTTTTCCTCTTCCTTCTCTGATGTCTGCTTTCCACGTGTTCAACGATACCGGAAAGGTGCGGAGTGGTAGTGCCACGTTGAAAACCTTTCAGAGGGTTCACGGTGTCCGATGGTGGTCATGGTCAATTGCTTTACCACTCCTGTGTTATTTACTCGACAATTTTTTACACGCATGGTATAGAAATGATAAATAATTAATAAAATTATTCTTAATGGGTTACGTTAATCTGATTCAATATTGTCATTTAATTCAATTTTAATTACTTCTTTTATAGGCATTTCTAATTTAAGCAGAAGAAGTGTACAAGTATTTGTATTTTTTTTTTATACGCTTTTCCATGTACCTAACATTTATAGTATTTATTGTTAAAGGTAAAGATCCCATACGTAGAATCATTGATTTAAATTTACAAAGAGAAGTATAGTATCGTCGTAGCATGTTTTCCGACCTTGCATCGTATTCTCCCGCTGCCGTAGCCGTGGAGTCGTAAACTCGACTCGAATCAGGGACGTTTCTATGTTACTTTACGATGTGCTTCAACTAGACGATCGCATTTTATCGTTCCATATTCTGAGTTTCATATCGGGCCACGAATAAGAATCAGAGTTAAGTGTCAAAGGATTCGCTTTAAGTTTTAGTACGGTATCTTACTTCGTGGTGGTCAAGGAATCATCGAAAAATTGTCTATCGTTAGGATTGGAGTTATGTAAGACTTGAGAAATATATATAATACATTGTATATCTTTGATATTTTTTCATGAATAAGCTTACACGAAACGACTTTTGCTTCTCTTGGCAAACTATCATCGAAGATCAACTTGAAAAGTTCTTCAATAAGAAAGTTTATGTAGCTTAAACACGTACACTAAAACATATAATCAAAATTATTTCACTGTTTTCGTACGAGTACTTTATTTGCAATGATACTCTCAAGATGTTACATGTTTTATTTTGTATGAAGATTTTTTTTCTTAATTTTTTAACACGTTCTTTGCACCGATGGTACATGCAACACATTTATTTAATGCATTGGAAACATATGTTTATGATAAGTTACATTTTGTCGAATATATTTCTACCAAAAGAATTATGTATTCTACTACTATTAACTAAAAAGATAACTACTTATAGATTAATGACATAATAAAATATTCTACGTGAAAATATGACATAGTTTGAACGACAAGTCAGTCAAAAATCTGCTTAGCACAAAACGTGTTAATAAAAACTTTGATTAATAAAACAATGTTTATTCTAATAATAATTCTACGATATATCATTCAACACTTATACCTCAAAGGTTTCAATTCATCTCAATGTTAATTCTTCAAAGTTCCTTTAAACGAAAGAGAAATTTCGGGAAGCTAGAGTTTGTTATTCGTATTTGTGCTACCACCTGCGTGCTTATATTTTTTATCTTTTTTGTTCGTCTCCTTTATTTCTTTTCCTTTTTTTTTTTTTACATCTCAACGTGGGTGGACGTTGGAAAAGAAACAAGGCGCCTCTCTTTGTTACGAAGCGAAACGTAGGCGTCTCTATAGGTCAGGACGGGTTCAACACGACTCGTAATCGCGTCGCGGACCGTGTCCAAATAACGCCGACGTACGACACCGTCAGGGTTTATAATATATTCCCCTTTGCATAAAATCATTTCTACGCTAGGCCAAATTTAACCAAATCCACAAATTCGGTTCGGTTTGGAAATATTTCCGGATTTTATTCGAAATAAAAATGTCTAACGTGTTTTCAAACCATTGTGAATTTGCTGGACATGGAAACATTGCTTCTTTCGATCGTACGAGAATAGAACTCGGTAAAATATGAAATGGAGCAAACAGAACTGCACATAATTGAATAGAATATTTGATCTATTTCGAATTTGACAAATCTAAAATATATTTTGTTTTGTTAATTTAGGATTAAGTAGATGTAGATCTTAAGAAATTCATATACCGTAATAATAAATTGAGTTAATTTAATTATCCTATCGAAAGTAACGGGATTATTCGAAGACTCGAAAGAACGAATGAAATTCGAGACACGGAAGGTGTTACGACGTTGCTCTAAGAGATTCTTCTTATTATTATACTTTTTCTTCTTCTCCGTCATCTGTTTAGCATTCGCGATGATATCTGAACGAAGTACCGGAGAAGGCTTAACGGAGTGTCGCTCGGCATGGGTGCGGTCACCCTTGATTCTCTTTTGAATAGTTTTAAACTTGTTTTAATTATAGAAATTCATCTATTCGGGATGAACAGGTGATTTTTATTCAAGTATCATACAACTAATTGAATATTTTTCAATTATAAAGTTAAAATAAATAAATGAAGTAAGATAAAGAGATGAAAGGTAAAACATGTGTCATTGACATTCGACCTGAACAAACAGACAGAAGTCAACGAAACATAATTTCATTTCGGATTCCGTCTCGTTTCTCGGTCCAGCATCTACGTGCGAGTATTTTCCACACCGGGGGGTTTATACCCATTCGAGGCATCTCTTTCCCAAGATATGCCTCGATGATAAAAACTACGAAAACATGGCCCTGTTACATTTAAGAAAGAGATGCATGTGAAACGTCTTCGTGAATTCGTCGTATTTCGTTTTTAAAGATGTTGTCTTTGGTTCGTTTCTGTTCTTTGACGAATAAACAAAAATAGACTGTATAAATATTTAGTCAAATTTGTAATTACAATCTGTTTAATAAACTTTAATATTATTCCTACGAAACTGCAATTGGAAGAAGAATAAAACAATAATTGGATTCTTTGGGTTTAAGAAATAAACTTATTCGAAGGAAACGTATTAATCGATTAACATGATACATTCTTATGAGTTTATAAGTTTTCAAAGTTGAAACGCGGAAGCTTAGCAAGGTAGTACCACGCTAATATTGAAAATTTAATGAAAACGTCAGAATCGTGATAGGGATAGATCGTTGAAGAATGGAGAGAATCTAGTAGCCGTTGGGGAGAGTTATGTTTCTAACACAGATTCTCTCTTTTGATCTTTGTATTAGTCTCTTCTATATATGTATTACATACATACAAAAGATGTAAGTAAAACCTGGTACCTCTTCTGAAGAACTCGAACTGCTTGAACAACACCCGAAGCAATGAATTACCCATAGAATACTATTATTTCTCCTATACGTGGAACCATGAAAATAAAACAAACTAATAATAATAATATTCCAGAAGAAAATAGAAACGATTCTGTGAGCATTTAAAATGGATTTTCTCTCATTCGTTCTTCTCCAACCCGTAAACAGGCATATCATGCGTATCCGAGTTAATTGAATGATCGATTTTCAATCGTATATCTTTTTTTTTTACCACCAACACGCATGGTTGCTCTCTCTCTTTCTTTATCGGTGGTGAAGGAGATGAAAAAGAATAGGAGTTTAACAAACCGTTCGTTCGAACCACGTCAGCTTAGAATATACTCGTTCAAACGGAGTCTAATCCCGTGAACAAGCTCAAGCACCGCGTTTATATCTGCGATCGCGATCCGTGCATACGGAGAAAGAGAGATAGACGGACAGACAGATAGACAGACGGACAGGAAGAGAAAGAGAGAGAGAGAGAGAGAAGGTTCTGAGTTCGCGAGTATACACGGTACGATCAAACGAGTCAGATAAGAAGAGTCTTTCTATCTTTCTCTCTTTCTTTCTGTCTTTTTCTTTCTCTAGTGGGGGTCAATCGTTAATTTCCACGGAATTCCACGTGCTGACAGTATGGGGAATACAGGTGGACGGGAGATGAGAGATAGAGGAGTCCTGTGGTCCGCTCGCACGGTCTCTCTCTCTCTCTCTTTCTCTCTCTTTCTCTTTTTCTCTTCAACAAACACACAAACATGTTACAAGTTAAAGTTTGTACCGAGGTGAAGTTAAGAAGAAGTACGAGGATAGTGAAGGAGACGACACGACTCGAAACGAGGAACAAACGAGAGCACCTTGGCTAGTTCCATGTGTTGTTAGATCCCTCTTATTCCAATTCTTCCTAACTCCTTCTCTTCCTCTTCTTCCTCTTCTCTGTACTTCCACCAAGTACAACGTCTCGTGTAAGGTACCTACTCGATGTGTACCTACTCGAGCTCGGTTAGGTCGGTCGATCGTGGCATACGAGACAAGAAGAAGAAGAAGAAGAAGAAGAAGAAGAGACTCGTACTCTCAGGTACTAGGAGACTCGAGACGAGATAGCTCGGTCCGGTGGTTCTTGGAACGATGTGGAGAATACTCTCCTCTTTGGTTACTTCTCTTTCGTTAGGCTAGCGCCTTCAAAGTGTTCGCTTGCACTCGTGTGCACTAGTATGCACTAGTATGCACTAGTGTACTTGCTTTTGCTTACTTACTTACTTACTTACTTACTTACTTACTTACTTACTTGTGTGTGTATGTGTGTGTGTGTGTTGTAGGCTTACGGGCAGCTCGTGCTGGGCATCGTGCAGAACACGAGGAATAATTTGTGGACAGGGCACGACGACGATTGGAACATTTACTCCGCACGCTATACTACTCCCTATACCTTCTATCTTCTTCTAACTTCAGGTATACGATGCGGATCTTCGAGAGACCGGCGGCAACTCCTGCTTCATCGTCGTCCTTTTCTTATTCTCTCCTCCGCATTACGGTGCTTTACTTCAGACACGCTCCCGCTCTACGGTCCGACCACTTTTTACGCCTTATTCCTCCTTCTTCTTCTTCTTATTCTTCTTCTTCATCATCATCATCATCTCTTTCCTTCCTTCCTTCTATCTCCCCTGCACCTTCTTCTTCTTCTTCTTCTTCTTCTTCTTCTTCTTCTTCTTCGTCTCCTATTCAACATCCCTCGGTCTAAGAAACGCTCGAGCAACTAACTGAATTATTTTCTATGCTCGTACCTTCCTCACCCTTCACCCAGTCTAACGTAGGAATAGTTTAGCTTCGGGCTGGAGAATGAAGTGTTACGAATACGTTAAATCTTGCAGAGATTAAACTTCTTAAGAAGGTCACCCTTAAGTTGAAAAAATCGAATTGTAAATTCGATAATTAAATTATTTCATAATCAAGGTTAAGGTTGATCTTGATACATTTTTCATGTTATCAATAGTCAATTCACGTCGATTTAACTACTAGGATTTATCGTTTAGGTGTTCTACATCAACCCGAAACAACTTGTCCCGTTTGCGAGTAGGTGCCCACTGGGAAATAATTTTAGATTGGAAAAATAGAAATGTTTCTTTTCTGCATAAATTGATTCTTAAATGTGTTAAGAATATGTTGATTAAATGATTTTCTAATCAAAGTTAGGGTTAATCTTGATGAATATTTTATGTTATCGACTGTTAAGAGACGTCAATTTAATTTTAAAGATTTATCGTTTAGGGTTTTTTACACCAACGCGAAACAACCTGTCCCATTTGCGAATAGTCACCCATGGGGAAATAATTTTAGATTGGAAAAATAGAATTGTTTATTTTTCTGCATAAATTGATTCTTAAATGTGTTTAGAATATGTTGATTAAATGATTTTCTAATCAAGGTTAGGGTTAATCTTGATGAATATTTTATGTTATCGACTGTTAAGAGACGTCGATTTAATTTTAAAGATTTATCGTTTAGGGTTTTTTACACCAACGCGAAACAACCTGTCCCATTTGCGAGTAGGCGCCCACGGGGCAATAATTCCGACAATATCCCGAGGTTAATACGTATTTCCAACGTTGGAACCAGCCACCCATCTTCTTCTTCTTCTTGTTTTTAGTTTCTTTACTTCTTATCTTCTTTCCTTCTCTTTTTCCTTTCTCTTACTCGAGGCTCGTATAACGGGCGTGCATATAATCGTCGCCCCGCGACGTTTCTAGCCCGCCCACCCTCGGCTACGCGAACGGAAACCTCAAAGATTGCCGCCGTTGTTGCCACGGCACGAAGGACGTACGTCATTCTCAATTACCCTCTCAGGTAATACCGTCTCCGGGCTGTACCCGTCCTCCGGGCCTTGCCCGTCTCTTTGCACGTTCTAATCTTTCTATATCTTCCTCCTTTTTCCTATCTCTTCGCGTCAATGCTAGTTAACTTTGCTAAGAGACCAGGGAAACTCTTCCTGGTGAAGAAACCTTCTCCGATGATACGAAAACTCTACGATGGACTTTGAACCATTCCACGAGCTTCGTTGAGCGAATTAATTCTCATCGACGTATCTATCAAGTTCCTTTTTAGTTTTTGTTTTAGGTTTATTACGTTACAGCGAATACCCACGGATTAGCTTAAGAGAATTACCGTTGCAATGTTTTATCATTTTTAGGAGAGTGGAAATTTTATTAAATGAAATATTAAAGTGAATTTTAAAAAATATATTTCTTTGGATATTTTACTTTTTTAAGTATTTTCGAATATTTTTTGGTTCATCTGTGTTTAGATATTTTTCTAATATTATTCGTAGAGTGTATTCTTTAAACATATTGAGCCCTTTTTTTTAAATCAATTTATTAATATCGTTCAATTAATTAATTTAAATTTTCTGTTAATAATTTTTTAAGAATATTTAACAATTATTATTCGATAATGGTGAATAAGAACTGTTGAAAATAATCATAACTCGCATATGAAATGTGTTAAATAACCACACACGTGATTGTTCGTGGCAAAGAATTCCCCAACACAGAGTTCTCTCACAATTAGAAATTATTTACTTGTGGAGATGGAAATTAAGGATTTGGACCGTACAATGATTAAAATTTCATCGATATTATTATATCGTGTATTATTTATGAATCATCAAGTGTAGATAAACAAAATTGAATTCCAAACTATACCATTTCAATTTCAAAAAAACAACATTGTTTTTAACATGTTTTGTCTCAATTTGAAGTTGAAATGGTGTATAAAAAAAAAAAACAACATATTATGCAACCTATTGAAAGTGTAACAGTTGTAGAATAGTCAAAATTATTCGAGTATTAAATGCGTTATCTTTGACAAACGACATAGTAACATTGGTGAGTTAAACGAGTCAGGTAGTTAAGTTCGTACGTAGTAGAAATGACTGAAAGAAGCAGATCCATCGAAGGTTAACAATTATCCTATATATTCCGTCACATATGCGTTCTTTTTCCTGGGCATTTTCGATG
>JACGTP010000255.1:36813-52925 GCA_023678845.1 Mischocyttarus mexicanus | reverse complement strand
TTTTTTTGACATTAGATAAATTCCTAGACTTAGAGATAATATTTGATTACAAATTACCATTTATTATCTATACTCTACTTTAGAAAGCGTATAAATATTATTTCCTTTATCATTGAATGCACTTATGTTAGTCTCTAACGATTCTAAAGGATGATACGTTTAACTTCGTACATATATAATATGATATAATTGTGGTATCTTTGAAATATCATTATTTATCTTAGATATACGAATCCTTGATTACCACGTATGTTTAGTAATACTTGAACGTGCCGGAATAGATAATTGAAAAACCAGTATTTCTGAATCGATAACAATATTCATTTAATACAAATCAAAGGATTTATAACGTTCCTATACAGTTCTACGTTAAATAAAAATATTTTAAAATATCATCTAGATTTTCTTAATAAACGCACGTGTCGTATATTTATCGATTAGGAAAATTAATAATAATTTGTTCGTTTTATTAGACATCTTTATCGGTCCGTTGCTGCTTATCAATAAACACGTGGGCGAATTGAAATAGATTTTTTTTTTTTATTGAAATATGTTGATAAAACGTTGAAAAATATATTCAAACGTGGTTCTCTCGTCCGGTCGTTCTACTTTTCTTCGATAATACCACGTCGGTTGGTGATGTTTGTGGTGTTAGTGGTGTTAGTGTTGGTATCGGTTTGATCGTTGTTGCGGTTCCGCGTATCCATTGTGGCGTATATACGCGCCTTGGGAAAAGGAACAACCTTGCCCGCATTTTCTAGCGTGACGTAAGTCCTCCAACACCACCCTCTCCACACCCCCTCCCCCTACCCCTCCTTCCATCTTTCCCTCCACGATTACCCTGTTTTATCCAGTGTATGTTTTGAAGTAGGAAAAGGACACTAAATCTATTGAGATATAATAAGTACGCCTTTCATTTGCATACAACCCATTCTACCTTCTCTTACTTTCATCTATACTTCGTCTATTATTTTTTTTTCCCCCTTCTTTTTATATATATTTCTCAAGGAAACTTCAAGTTTCAGGAACTTTACACTTACTGTCATACATTATTGTGGTTAAACATTATTCTGAATTTATTTGTAAGATTAATGTATCCGTTCATGTATACTAAAATAATCTTTCCTCGTTTTATTTATATTTAAGGACACGCACATTTGACTTGTTTTAATTTCATCTACTTCGTTCATTATTTTATATTTTATTTTTTTATTTATATATTTCTCAAGGAAACTTAACACTATATATATACTTATTGTCGTACAATATAATATTTCATACATTATCGTGATTAAATATTATTCTAAATTTATTTCTAACTAAGATTAATGTATCTGTTTATCTATAGACAAGTAATTTTTTCTCGTATTATATATTTTACAATTAAAAAAGTGAAAATAAATTTAGTAATATTTAATATTGTCCGTTGTAAGAAATGAATAAAAAAGAGAGAGGTGTTAGTGTGTTCAACAAGAATAAATCGTTAGATCGATACGACTATGGTGGTAGTGGTGGTAGTGGTGGTTGGTGTTGGTTGGAGGTTTGGTTAAGGAGGCAAACTAGTTGTCGTAAGATTTTCACGTGGAAACTCGATTCGATCTAACTCGTCGTACGTTTTGCCGCCGGTGATATCGTTGTGCTTTAGAGATGAAAGACGAAGAGAGCAAGCAAGCAAGCAAGCAAGTTAGTACAGAAAGAGAGAAAGAGAGGAATGAACGGATGCAATTACGAGAGCCGATTATGGTCGTCGGCTATCTATCTATCTCCCTTTTGCGATGTGGACGCCTGGTAACAGGGTTCGCAACAATGTTCTCTACGAATGCGTACGACTTAATCGTGCTTGGGTACAGAGCCGTGATCGGCAAGAAATTGCAAGCACGAGTCGAGAGCCAACGAACGTGAAAGAAAGAAAGAAAGAGAGAGAGAGAGATGGTTGATCGAAAACGGAACGAGAAGATACGTCAAGGTCGTCTCTCTTTTCTTACCAACCCTATCCTCTTTCTTCTTCCCTGCTAACATCACATACCTACCCCTACCTTTACCACCACCACCCTACTACCCCCCCTTCGTTCAACGATTCGTAAGAACGCGCATCACTCTTGAATTATCTATCCGACGAGAGTCCACTACGAGTATCTTTCTCTCTCTCTCTTTATTTATTTATTTCTCTCTCTCTCTCTCTCACTCTCTCTCACTCTTGGAGATCTTACGGCCATTACTCGAAACGAGCCGCGCGAGTTTAATACTTGCAAGTATCGACGATGATCCTGCGGCCATTATCGAACACTTTTTACTTTTCTCCATGGCGAACGATCTTATACGAATGAACCAACATCGATAGTTATTTTTGTTATTTTGTTTCTTCTTCTTCTTTTTATTCTTCTTTTTATTCTTCTTACATTTACCGAACGGGACGAGTACCTATTTGTTTCTTAATATTTTTACCCGTCACGATATATCTGCGAATTTATGTATGTAAATATGTATACTCGTATCTTAAATAGTTTTACATAGATAAATAGTATTCATTTTTCAATATTGATCTCTCATGGTAGCAAATCAAGTCCAAGTAATGAGCTTACCAAAAAGAAATTTAATCAAATATTGTGCACCGTGATATATTGAAATTGATATGCATTGATTTGGTTTAACACTAGAACTACCAAGACCAGTCAAAATGACTGGTCTTGGTAGAAGTAGCATTGTTTTTTCCGGTAGTTCTAGTGTTAAAAATGTTGTTATTATTAATAAATTATGATATTTTTGAAAATTGACACCATGTAGATGTAATTCGATACCTTTACATTCATTTTATATGATAATATAAAACAAAACAATAAAACAATTCTTCTGTTTTTACGATTAAAATTACAAGTCATTTTGACTGGTTTTGGTAGAAGTAGCATTGTTTTTTTTCCGGTAGTTCTAGTGTTAAATAAACATAATATTCTTGACATACCCTTATGAAAAATAATTTTAAGACCTTGTGGGGTTCCTTACACAATAGTCCTCTCGTCAATGTAATTTTTCTTGTCCACGCTAATAAAAGTCGTGGAACAAAAATTAGGAAAAATAGAAGAAGGAGGAAGAACGAGTAAGTTTTCCTATCGGGTTTGTAAGATTTGTAAGATCGTACGGTGAAAAATGTTTTCTCATGAGTCGTGGTGTGGTTTATCTTTGAGATAAAAACGAGGGGAAGGGGAGGAAGGTTTAGGGTCCAGCGAACGCGTGCCAATTGAACTTTTGTCATAGTTCAATTCTAACAGATTGTAGAAGAAGTTTGTACCGTCTTGTGCCTCTTGATTTTTTCCCTCGAAAGTTGAATCTCGAAGAATAAGAAAGAGGAGAGAAACGAGGTACACCCACACACATACACGCGCCTTGATGGAATCTCAAGGTCAACTTTGCTTCAATTTCAACTATCTCTTTACCTCCGTTTATCTATAAATCTCTCTTTCAAATTTTATTTTATTTTATTCAATAATCAATTTCTGCTTTCGTTTCAATTTTATTAAATATTTTTTCCTATTGTTTCAATTATAACCTGTTTTTGGTTAAAAACCATCTATTATTATAAACAAAATTAATATTTATTTCGTATGATATATATTAGATTGGTGAAAAAAAAGTGTCGGATTTCTAGCTACAATTCAATAGGAAAATCCGACACTATTTTTCCACCAACCTAATATTAAAATATAATTTATCTCTCGTATAGGAATTTTGTCTACACGCGCTTAATATTTCATAAAATATAATTTGCAAAATAATTAAGAATAAATAACAGGAACAAAGTGTTGTTGAAAAATTGATGAGCAAACCAACGAGTGGTAGTATTGTCTTACCTTTTACCCATTTTTTCTTCCCTTCCTTCCTTCTTTCTTTCTTTCTTTCCCTTCCTCCGTGTTCCAGATTCGAGATGCAGGCGTGCAGCCGGTAAACAGACTGCAATATCCAGCTGCTGCTGTTGCTGTTCCTGCTGCTGTTGCAAAGAAGAAGAAGACCCTCGTAACGTAATGCGGGTTAATCGACGATAGACGTTTTGCGATCGGCGATCAGCGATCAGTTTCTTCTCTTCTTCCCTCCCTCATCCTTCATCTCATTCTGTTCGTTCTCTCCTCCTCTTCGTTTCATCGGGTTGATCCCCAATGTCAAAGGGCAATCCAGTTTCCCCTGGGCCAATCGATAATAATTCCGTTCCGACCACAGAAAGATCGGATTCGTATTGTGTCTTGTTCGTTTTTTTCTTTTTTTATTTATTCTTTATTCTTCACGTTATTCTTTTGCACGTTCACTCAATTATCTTTTTTCCTGTTAAGTTCAATCAACGATGTATTCATCGAATGTGTTTTCATTATGTTTATATTACATTTCATGTTTTTTGTTTGTTTGTTTTTTTTTTTTTAATGAAAATCGATCAATGATAATACCTACGATGATTGAAGAATAAAATAAGTTATCAGTTGTTGCTGTGTTTCAAATCTATGATTAATATCTTACAAGATACGATTACGTTGCTAATAATATTTAAGTGGAAGATCATAATAGTGTCGTAAATAAATTAAAGATCAAAGAGACAATAATCAGATAGAGAGAGAGAGAGAGAGAGAAAAATCGATTCTCTCTTACGTAATAAAAAAAAATAGAGTCAGTTTAGGTCGATACTATGTTGTTAATTATTTTTCTCTTCTTATGTACATTGGTTTCTTGATCGATTTTATCTGCAATATGAACAAAAAAAAACCTGGATACGAGGACCTGTGATCGTATTTCGCAGTTGCGAAAATTTGTAAATAAAAAGAGAGAGAGAGAGAGAGAAAAGAAGTAGTCAAGTGTGTGAGAACGTGGCCTACAAAATATGTGGAACGAGCGTGTAACTTCGTGTAACTTCGTGTAACTTCGTGTAACTTCGTGTAACTTCGTGTAACTTCGTGGAAGATAAACGATCTATATATATGCTATACTATAGTGTATAAAATAAAAAGCATTTGCCCTTAAAAGGGACACAAGGAAAGATCACTGGTACCGATTCTGTTTGAAGCGTATTTATTCGATAATCGTTGTGTTGTATTCCATACTATGCACGTTGTATTATATCGCATATGTGACGTCAGAGAACGAGAAAGTTTTGCGGCATCATCAGTGCAGCAATTAAAACGCGTTCCCTTATCCGGTCGTGTTGCAGCACGCGACGCACGCATACCACCCCACTTCCCTGCATATCGGTGCACGCCTGCTAAAAGTAATTAAACAAATCCCCGGAAACAACAACCACAAACACGTAAGAAAGTTTTTAATACCCTCACGAACATGTACATTTGTTTGCTCTTTAAACTCAATAAGTACTTTTTTATTCATATTTATTTATTTGTTTATTTATTTCTTTTTCCTTGAGAAACTAATAACACACGAGGATTAAAAGTTTTCATTCGAAGTAACGCGAAACTTGTTGGCATTTTTCGAAATCTGATTTATACTCGTGATTGGAATTTTTATAATCGGATCAATGTGAAATAAGATTTGTTTTTTAATTTATTTAATAATTATATTGAAAATTCGTTTATCGAATGAAGCGGAAATAAGATAAGAGAACAATTTTTGTTCTTTTTGTTGTGAAGATTCTTTTGAAAAAATAATCGACGATGTTACAGATCTCGAGATTGAATTGGATATGAAACGTAAAGTGTTCTTCTCAAAGTATTATATATATATTTTTTTTTAAATAATAAATATTACAGCAGGTCTTCTCTTCGGGTAGGAATTGATCGAGCGTTAAATTCTACTCGGTTATCGAGTATTATAAATTTATCCTTTAATTCGATTATAACCGTTTGTCGGTTTCATCGGTGTTTCAATATCGTTGTGTCTTTCTTCTTGCACCGATCGTAACTCATTTAATACAAAATGAAAGAAAAACAACTATAACAATAACAATAATAATAACGGTATACTACATTATTCGTAAATAAATTTTTGCAAAATAAAAGTACACGTGGATAAATATTAGGTTCGGTGGAAAAAGAAATGTCAGATTTTTGGTGCCACAATTCAATGGAAAAATCTGACAATATTTTCTCCACCAAAGCCAATAAAAAGGAAAAGGAAAAGAAATAAATAAAGATGGAAAGAAATAGGGGTCCCACGTTATTATTCGTAGTAGTCGTTGCCGTTGGGTCTTTTCGTGCTTAGCAACACGAGGAGGAGGAACGCCTGCTCGTCAGCTGAAACTCGAGAATTCGTTCCCCTCGACACGAACATTCTTTTACCACGAAGAGAGAAGAGAACAGCTGACTTATTCTAACGCCTCAATACATAAACATATATGTACACACATAACATACTATATATAACATATACACTATATTGCATATGTATATATATGTACTATGTTCTTATATATACATATTTTACATTATATTGTATTAACACATTTACTTACATATTTATATACAAGTATACTATACTATACGAATACACTATATATATACACTATACTATACATATACACTATATTATACATATACACTATATTGTACATATACATTTACTTACATATTTATATACAAGTATATTATACACTATATATATATATATATACTATGTTGTTATATATATATATATATATATATATATATATATATTGTACACTATATTATATATACACATTTTTACTTACATATTTATATACAAGTATACTTATATATGCGTGTTCTTTACGTACGATCGCGTGCAAAACTTATACACGCACACACTGACAGACGAACGGAAAGCGGCTACTAATCTCGATACATTTCCCTTTTTATTCTTCTTTTTTTAATGATTTTAATATTCCCCACGCGATTGCTTGATTACTCGACAGATATAGAAAAAAAATCAAAAGATATAAATAATAGATAGATAGTACAGATACAACTTTAGGAGATTACATTTAATAATAGAAAATAAGAACAATATAGTAGTGATGCTAGAAGTGCTTAGACTATGGGTATAAAAAGAAAATACAGAATATAAATAATAGATAGATAGTATAAATGTAACTTTAAAGATTACATTTAATAATAGAATATAAAGAAAAATATAGTAATAATTGTATAATGGTAGTAGTCAGAGAGATGACGTTTCTTAAATACGAGTATTAAACATTTCAAGATACTTAATAAAAGTATATAAAGAAATCGTGAAAGCCGAACATGTTATATCACCGAGTTCTAGTTTTTTTTTTTTGTCTAAACTTTACTCGGCAATAGAGTTACAACCAGCCATTAATATCTCGAGGAATTACAATGTAAAAGGAGACAGGGATATATCAAGGAACGCGTTTTCAGAGGCGGAGCAGTTTAAACGGGTGGGTGTAAAGAACTCGTGATTTCTCTCTCTCTCTCTTTCTCTCTCTCTCTTACTCTTTCATTCTTTCTTTCTATCTAGTTTTCACTCGTTCCCTTATTCCATAGATTTTCTTTGAAATCAGTCAAGACTCTCGCTGTGAAACGGCAATAAAATATAGTTTTGCAATAGAAGTGGTTTAGTAGTGGTAGTTCACCTCGGTGGTCGTATCTAAAACACACACACACACACACACACACACACATACATTATTTACGTTGCTCATTTATGGTTAGTATATAATACGTTTCAAGGAGCCATGGGGTGTGAGAGGAAGATATATAGTTTAGCCTATGGTGTTGTTGTATTTATATGTATTGTATATATGTCTCGTCTGTAGAACTCGCGTGGCACAGGTGTGCCCGGTGGTGATTATTCCGCTCGATTTATTATCCCTTCTTCTCTTTTTTTTTTTTTTATTGTTAGGACTAAAAAGGTCCCTCGTTTCTGAACCTACTTTCTAAAAGGGTTTACTTAAAATAAGATTCTAAATTTTTTTACAATTTTTGTTAAAACTTTCTACTCCTCTTTCATCTTTCGATCCTATTTTTTTTATAGAAATGTTTGTCAAGAAATGAACATTGATTATTTTATTGATGTATAAATACAGTTATTTTAATAGGGTTATTCTCTAATATTTGATGAAAAAATTTAACGTAGGTTCTGTCATTAAAATGTTTACAGTCGTGAATTATTCATTTCGTAATACTGGTGATATTATTATGCAAGGTTTTTCTTATTGGTGTATCAATGCATTTAAAGACGTTGTTAAAAGACGTTTATCTCGAAATGATAATAATAGTAATCGCGTATATTTATTGGACATATTCTTTTCTGATTTTTAATGCATTTTTACTGTCATCTTTTTATCTTTTCTGTCAAAGAACGAAAACAAAAATGAGTATTACCGATGACAGTTGTTTTTTTTGTTTAAATAAAAACTGCATATTCCTGTATTATGCAATTTACGAATAAAACACTAACGTTCTCTGAATGATCAACTTTCGAAATTCGCAAAGCAATGGAAATGTTGAAACATTTCAAATCATTTCAATTGCGTTCAATCTCTCTTTCATATTTTTAATGAAATAAATTGAGGAGATTTTTAATCGATGGGTTAAGAAGTAAAATGTTCATTTAAATTGGATCGGAAATTAACGGTTCATTTCGGTTAACCAAAAGTAGAGAAGAAAAAAATGAAATAATTTCGAATGGGAGTTCGCATAACCGTCATCGTTTTCTTCCTCGTTTCTTCCTTTGTAAAGCTACCACCAATGTGTATAGACTTTTACATTCCCATTTATGACGTCGGAAGGAGGAAGGTGGTGTCCTCGTTTCACGAAACACGCGGGTTCCTTTACATCGTGAATCGAAATGTTACGATAATAAGATATACATAATAATCGAATTTTGACTGTATTATTCCTTTTGAAACATTTTTAACTTCCAATACCACCAAAACGTTTCTATTATTTTATTAAATATTGCATAATTAAATTAACGAGAAGACTTCTCTTTTTTCGGTTTTAATTTAATTTTTAATAAATTTGTCTTCATAATTGTTTTATTTTGTGTTTGATTACATATAAACTTCGTTTGCTCACTTTCTTTAATCGAGTGAAAAATTCGAGATTATTACTTTTATTATTATTACAAATATTTTATATATAAAAATATATGTATATTATATTACTGTTACTTTATTTATTATAAATTCGAGGTTACTATTTCTTTTATTATTAAAAATATTGTGTATAGTAAAATATATATATTACTGTTACTTTATTTATTATAAGTTCGAGGTTACTATTTCTTTTATTAAAAATATTGTGTATACTAAAATATATATATTACTATTACTTTATTTATTAAAAATTCAAGGATACTATTTCTTTTATTATTAAAAATATTTTATATATAAAAATATATATATTACTATTACTTTATTTATTAAAAAATTGAAGGATACTATTTCTTGTACTATTAAAAATATTATATATAGAAAAATATATATATTACTATTACTTTATTTATTATAAATTCGAGGTTACTATTTCTTTTATTAATAAAAATATTATATATAGAAAAATATATATATTATTACTATTTTATTTATTAAAAATTCGAGATTACTACTTCTTCTAATTTTAAAAATATTATCTATAGAAAAATATATATATTACTATTACTTTATTCATTAAAAATTCGATGTTATTACTTCTTCTATTATTAAGAATATTATACATATATTACTACTTTTACTTCATTTATTAAAAATTTGATGTTATTACTTTTTCTATTATTAAGAATATTATACATATATTACTACTATTACTTTATTTATTAAAACTTCGAAGTCACTACTTCTTGTATTATTAAAAATATATATATTATACTACTATTACTGTTTTTCTATTAAAAATTGAAAGTTATAAAGATATAGAATTAGGTTTACGAGGGATATACGGAACATCGAACTTCGATATCCGGCGTTGAGAGTTTCTAACGGCATTTTCGACTAAAACCCTTTGTTCATCCAGACAGACTAACACGTTCGACGTCGATTCGTTACGGCAACTTTCCGATCTCTTCGTAGGCCGAATGGACAAAACAGGACGCAGTTGTAAGGAAAGAGAAAGACACACTCTCTGAGCAACGAGAAAGAGAAAGACACACACACACACACACACACACACACGCGGAATATTTTCACGTGGGCTGGTCAGCCGATGATGACCTGAATGCAGTGAAACCGTCTTCGTCTACGTCTCTTGAATCGTCATCTTGGTCGTCCTCGTCGTCCTCGTTGTCCTCGTCGTTGTCCTCATCGTTGTCCACATTGTCCACGTTGTTGTTGACGTCTTCCTCGTCGTTTATTCGTTCATTCGTTCGTTCGTGTAGAAAAACAACTTCTGTTTTATTTTTCAATAATTACGTGGGAATCTATAATTATTGGTCTCTCTCTCTCTTTCCTCTCTTTCGCACTTTTTTTGATACACCGTGAAACCATAAAATCGAATCTTGTTATCGAAAAACCAGAAATAGAAATATCCAAGATCCGCCTTTAAACTACTCATTTTCTTTATCTTTCATATTTATTTTATTTTTTCTTCTTGTTTAAATTCATTCACCAATACGAAAAACACGTACGAATTAGTAATTTGTTTTTATTCTGTTTCAGGTGAGTGTCTCATTTACGAATGGAATATTCCATATACAATTACACCCAAAGCGTTTATATTCTGGTGAGTTTGAAATGTTTGCACACATAAATACATAAATATACATATATAGAAATAATTATTGTTAAATGTATGCGTAGGTAATGCGTATATTTAAAAATAAATAAAACATTTAAGAGGGTTTTTTAAACGATTGAGTTTAATCGAGATTCCTACGAACGAACGACTAAGAGTAGGATATTTACGAAAGACGAAAAAATAAGAAATAAGAAATACAAATTTAAAAAATAAGAAAAATAAGAAAAAAATGGAGTCAACACTTTCTCCACCTACGCGTCGTCCTTGCCTCGTCGCTCGTGCGAGTCTGATTTTATGGCACTTTGTGTACCACTCTCTCGTTTCGTTCGTTCGTTCGTTCAAGATGACCAGATTTCTATAATGGTGGCCTTCGACAACACCCCCGCCTTTTAAGCGACAAACGTCCCTTCACCTTTCAAACTAGCCTAACTACTCCCAATGCCCAAGCCTACTTCGATAAGGGGGGGAGGAAGTAGTAACACACGGTGGCAACACACACACAGACTATGCCGATCGTGCTCAATGAGAAGGAACGCCATTTAACTTGTCTCTTTCTTCTTCTACGTCTCTCTGAAACAGTGGTTCTTAAAATGATTGATCTCGAATGTCCAATAAAAGGGTTGTGAATCAAATTTTGAACGAACTTATTCCCTTTTACTGTACGAGAACACATAATTCTTATACGTTTTCAAGTTTTTTAGAATGTTACACAAGTAGTTGTTAAACTTGTATTTTTAAGTTTTGTTAGTTCTAGTTAATTAGGAATATTTTATTTATGTTAATATTAATATTTGTGGTATTTATTATTTATTATTATTTATATTTATTTATTTTTTTGTATATTGTCAAACTTATATTCAATTTTTATTAGTTCTCGTTAATTACGAATATTTATATTATTTATTATTTATTATTTATTATTATTTATATTTATTTATTTTTTTGGTACTGTCAAACTTATATTCAATTTTTGTTAGTTCTCGTTAATTACGAATATTTTATTTATATTAATACTAATATTTATATTAATACTAATATTTATATGAATATTAATATTTATATTATTTATTATTTATTATTATTTATATTTATTAATTATTTTATTTATTATTATACTAAATCAAAGATGATTTTTATTCCATTAATACAGAATAAATACAAAATTAATTTAAAACGAAATATTGATTTCATAGATATCTTTGGATGATTGATAATTTGTTATTTAAAGAGAATAAGGTTTAGGAAAATAGAAAAATAGTTGAAGAACCACTGCTCTCTTAAAAGACGAAACAAGACCAATCCTATCGTATTTGTTCCTTTTCAAACCCACAGCATCACAGACCTGTGTAAGCCTTACTTCCTTCCTTCCTTTCTTCTTTCCTTTCTTTGCTTATACCATCGAGTATAGTAAAATAGAGGAGGAGGAGGGTATCTGTCTCGATAATCGCTACCTGTGTGGCTACCTTAATACTAGACTTTCACGGTCCATGGTGTTAACAGAGTTTTCTCGTTCGCGAATATCAAACTTATTCGCATAAGTTGTATGAACGTACGAACACGGAGCTTAGTGCCTTCTATTTAACGCTCGGTCGCGTTCGGTAAACGCCTATCCTTCGTGTAACATTTTCCTTTTTTATTTTCTTCTTCTTCTGCTTCTGCTTCTTTTCCTCTCACTCTCTCTCTCTTTCTTTCTTTCTCTCTCTTTCTCATATTTTGTCGAACGATAGACGTGAGATTTACCTAGAAAGTGGCGCGAATTTACGAGCCTTCTTGTTTACATCCGATCGTCCAGTCTTCTCTTACTGTTTTTTATTCTTTTTATATTTTACAATATCGATCTGAACAGAATTCATGATATTAAAAAAAATAGGATAATAAATCACGATGATCTTTGTTTTTTTTTTTACTATCAGCGAAACGATGTGAGATTATTTTAATGAGAATTATTCTACGCTTTCTTTGATTCCTTTTCTTCTTCTATTTTTTTTTATTCAAATACTGACTATGTTACATTTTATAAGATGTAATAAGAGCATGGAATAAATTGTAATAATATATTTTCGATTAGGTAATTTGTAATTAAAGGAAACGTGTAATATGATTCGCCGAAAGTACATCTCGTTAGTACAATTTTCTCTACAAAGCTATATTATATAATCAAATCTTATAATAGACAAATATAATATATATCTTATTCATACAAAAACGTTAATTACTTTTATAAAAATTAATTATTCTATTTATTCGTGTTATTTCTAAATAAAGAAAACGTGTAATCGGATTCGCTTAAAGTGCATCTCCTTAATGCAATTTTTTCTATAAAGCCACATTATAAAATCAAATCTTGTAATAAACAAATATAATATATATTTCTTGTTACTTTTATTAAAAATTATTAATCATTCTCTTTATTCTCGTATAATCAGACTCTCTGAAAATGCATCTCCATAGTGCATTTTTTTCTACAAAGCTACATTATAAAATCAAATCTTATAATAAACAAATATATACACACATTTTGTTCATACAAACTCGTTAATTATTATTTTTAAAAATTATTAATCATTCTCTTTATTCTCGTATAATCGTATTGTTCTTTTTTCTACAAAAGAAACGGTATATCAAATACGTTGAAGTTTATATATAAAAATACATATATCGAAATTATCAGCTGAGTCTCGGCTCCATGGAGTCGCATTACATTAGCATGATTTTCTTTCGATATGTAGACAGTAGAACCGCTTTGGTGATATGAAAGGAACGGAAAGGAATACTCTCTTCGTCGAGGAGGTCGTAAGGCAGACGTGGCGCCGTTTTAAACGTTTCCCCGTTCCGCTTAGGCTTGTGAACTCGTATGAAACACTTGGATCATCTTCTCCTCCTCGTGCCGTTGATGTTCGACATCGGACGTCGGCACTATTATCTTTCTCTCTCTTTCTCTCTTTATCTTTCTCTTTTCTCTGATCATCCTACTTAAAGTGATACATGGCATCGATCATTTGTAACAACGCTTACTCGAACTTTTTATTCGATAGACGTAATCGATTAATTCAGTAAATTGAAAATACAAATCACATCAGATCATTTTCTTAATCTCATAAACATAAATTCGTAGTTTTATACCAAGACGAGGAATCTTTAAAAGTATTTTCAGAGGAGTACGGTTATTAAAAATCCAACTTGTTTTATTCTATTCTATATTCTCATACAAATTCATTTATTGAAATATTTTCTGTGTAAAAATTGTACAAAGTAAAAGTAATGTAATGTACGATACATAGTTTCAAAAACTGTGTTATATTTATTTAAAAAAATAATATATAACAGATAGTATCTCATTTATCTAGAAATAAAATCTTGGAGATTCAGACCTTACAATTTATCGTCACAATCATAATAAATGCATCTAAAATATATGCAATCACTGGATTAATTATTCTACAATAATAAACATACATATACAAAAACTCATCGGTTTAAAATATGATTTACTTTTTCTACAAAACAGATAATGCAATAATTTCTTATACAAATTCATTCATTTATTGAAATATTTTGCGTGCAAAAATTGTACAAAGCAAAAGTAATGTAATGTAGGATACATAGTTTCAGAAACTGTGTTATATTTATTTAAACAAAATAATATATAATAATATCTCATTTATCTACCAATAACAATAAATGCATCTAAAATATATGCAATCACTGGATTAATTATTCTCCAATAATAAACATACATATACAAAAACTCATCGGTTTAAAATATGATTTACTTTTTCTACAAAACAGATAATACAATAATTTCTCATATAAATTCATTCATTTATTGAAATATTTTGCATGCAAAAATTTTACAAAGTAAAAGTGACGTAATGTACGATACAAAGTTTTAGAAACTATATTATATTTATTTACAAAAATAATATATAATAATATCTCATTTATCTAGCAATATAATTATAATAATTCAGAATTCATAATTTATCGTCACAATAATAATAAATGCATCTAAAATATATGCAATCACTGGATTAATTATTCTACAATAATAAACATACATATACAAAAACACATCGGTTTAAAATATGATTTCTTTTTTTCTACAAAACAAATAATGCAATAATTTCTTATACAAATTCATTCATTTATTGAAATATTTTGCGTGTAAAAATTGTACAAAGCAAAAGTAACGTAATGTACAACATAGTTTCAGGAACTATATTATATTTATATAAAAAATTAATATATAACAGATAGTATCTCATTTATCTAGAAATAAAATCTTGGAGATTCAGACCTTACAATTTATCTTCACAATAATAATAAATGCATCTAAAATATATGTAATCACTGGATTAATTATTCTACAATAATAAACATACATATACAAAAACGCATCAATTTAAAATATGATTTCTTTTAAAAAAAAAATGAAAAACAATTAAAAAAAAAAATTGTATAATATTCTCTAGGTCCATTAACTCACCTTATTTTTTATTATTATTATTTTTACCTTCCTATCCGCGTCCTTGCGTAAGCTGTTCGCCAACGGCCTTTGTAACATCAGCTATTGTGTCATCGCAATGAGTCGTTGCTGTTTCATCGCGAGCATGCGACAACAACATAGGAGGAGAAAGAGGAAAAGAAGAAGGTTGATGGAGGTGGTGAAGGAATAGTAATAGTAGTAGTAGTAGAGTAGGTAGAGGTGGTGGAGGAGGTGGAGGTGGTGGAGTAGAAGAAGAAGGAAGAAGAAGAAGAAGAAGAAGAGCTTGTCTCTTTGTCGTCATAGTTGTGTTGTCGTTGTCGTCGTCGTCTCTTCGTCGTCGTGGCGTTTATGCGACCTGGCATTAAAAGGCAGCCTCTCGAAAGCAAGCGCCACGTGGGTGCTCACCTTCGATCGAATTGCTGTTCTGAACGAACGCGTGTCCTCTTCCCTCTGTCCCCTTCCATTCTCCACACCCTCCTCACCACCTCCTCATGCTACTCCTCCTCCTCCTCTTTCTACACTTCGTGTTTCCCTTACACCCTCTTCATCCTTCATCCTATTGCAATGATGTAGTAGTCGGGGCGGTGGCGTTTATTGTCGTGAGAAAATTTCATGATATTACTAAGCTTACACGCGTGCTCGTTACACGCGGGTATATTTTATGAATATATTTATAGAAATTTGTCTTCCTATCTCTTTCTTTCTATTTTTTTTAAATATTTTTTCTTTTTATTAACATAGTTCTATGGTTATAGGTATATGTACAAGTTTAGTATAAAGTTTGTTTTCTAAATAATTGCAAGTGATTTTGTTTATTCACGAATAGATGTAAAATAGGAGAGCAAGTTTTTGTATTTGAATTGGCACGAATAAAATTATTGCATTTTTATTATAATTGTTTAGAATTTGTTTATTAACATAGAGTTCCATGGTTATTAGGTATGTTCCAGTTTTAGTACAAACTTTGTTTTCTAAATAATTGC
>JACGTP010000255.1:0-36802 GCA_023678845.1 Mischocyttarus mexicanus | reverse complement strand
TATTCACGAATAGGTGTAAAAAAGGAGAACAAGTTTCTGTATTAAAATTGGCACGAATAAAATTATTGCATTTTTATTATAATTGTTTAGCATTTGTTTATTAACATAGAGTTTCATGGCTATTAGGTATGTTCCAGATTTAGTACAAACTTTGTTTTCTAAATAACTGCAAGTGATTTTGTTTATTTGCGAATAGATGTAAAGAAAAAGGAAAAACAAGTTTCAGTATTAGAATTATCTCGCGAATAAAATCATTGCACTTTTGTAATAATTATTTATCATTTGGTTATTGAATTAAATCAGTTTTCTTTTTAAATATATCATATTTACTAAACTGTATATCGTGTACCGTTATCAGTAAACGTTACCCGCACGGTAATGACACTAATTCAATAACGGCTTGACACAGAATGTATTAAATAAATATAACAGATATTGTACGCATATATACTTACATGAAAATACATGATTATTCATTTTACAGATTTATTTATTTATTAATTATTTTTCTTACCATACAAATAATATTTCATATCGAGAAGTTATTATTGTCCAAAAAATTATATTCATTTTTCTTTCTTTATCTTGATCGTTGTTCATAAAATAATCAAGTGTATAAGTAATCGATCAAAGTTCGTCAGACTATCGCGAAACTCTCTAACCCCATCGATTCGATCAATTTAGTTTCATCGATTCTACAGGGATAAAACGAGATAGACGATACTTTTTCATCATCTAACATCGATAGCATTTGTACTTGGGCGGTATTGTGCTTAAGAATGCAGCTTGAGACACGCGTCAGACCGGTTCGTATGGCACAGAATCGTTCGAAACCAATGAAATCGACTATAAACGATGTTTATGTGATAGATTGACATTTTTAAACCTATCTCTCTCTCTTTCTCTCTTTCTCTACTTATCTGTCTATTTTTTTCAATATTTTATTCAATCTAAGCTTCTTTAAAACGAATATACTTAAAATCACTTCTGTTTATTTCTAATGGAAAGAGAAAATAGAACGATCGAGAGAGTGAATGAACATAACTCAGATGATTTAGGAATATAATTAGAATGATATGTATAATATTTGATTATATTGTGAAAAATGAACCATTAGATAGTGGTTGTAATGTTCAACATTATATGAAATTCATTAAATGTTCAAATGCAATTCATTAAAAATCTTGCAACAAGAAATATATGAATTGTACCACTTTCATAATTATGAGCACATATAAATTCCTCAATCTCTCTTTATCTATCTATTTCTATCTTTTTCAATATTTGATTCCACCTAAGTATCCTTAAAATATATATACGTTAAATCACTCTTGTTTATTTTTAATGGCAAGAGAAAATAGAACAATCGAGAGAGTGAATGAACATAACTCAGATGATTTAAGAATATAGTTAGAATGATAACTATAATATTTGATTATTGTTGTATATATTTTTATTTAATGGAAGATAAAAGATGAATCGATAGATTCGTAACGTCAGATGAATATATACTAAAGATGAAAGTTGTTATATATATTTCTCAATTTCTTACCTGTTAGAGTTTAGAATAAGGAAAGAAGAAAGGAGAAGGCACCTTTTGTCGTAGCTCTAGAAACCTAGATACCAAAACAGCTTAACCACTCTTAGAGTTGATCGAAAGAAGAAGAAGAAGAAGAAGAAGAAGAAGATGAGGAATAATCGACCGGATTAAAAAGCGAAGCCAAACCAACCAGGTAGAGTGGCTATTGTCGACGTGAAACCTCACGGATGAGGTTCGGTTTTAATGACTCGAAATCGACGTATATGAACGTACCAATGGATAAGAGTGGAAATGACGGTGATACAAATAAAGTGACAGACAGACAGACAGACAGACAGAGAGAGAGAGAAAGAGAGAATCTGAAACGAATGAAGGAGTGAAATTTTACCGCCTTTCACCATTCGAGCTGTTGCTACCTTTACGAACAAACCTGCTTCCGTTTCTTACGACGACACTTCTGCTTTATTTTTTTCTCTATGTCTCTCTCTCTCTCTCTCTCTTTCTCTTTTTCTTTATTGATTATAAATAATTAAATACAGAATATAACGTTAGTTGATTAATAAGGATGATTCTTTAGAGAAACTTGACTCGTGTATCTAAATTAATTTTATTAGAAATACGTATACGTAAATCGGATAATTCGTGTTCTTGACTTTATATTTATTCATATGAAAAAAATAATATAATATACAAGAATGTTAAATAAAAAATGTAACGTTAATGAATGGCTTTATTTATTAGTATTAGTAAGTTTGACAAATGATAAATAAGCGTATTGTATTCGTATTTCTCGTATTTCAAGATCACTGTTCATTGATTAAATCAATGATTTTGAGTAAAGATGAAATAAAAGTTAATTAGCAATTTTATTTATTAATATTTCTAGGTTTGGCAGATGATAAGTGTATTATATTCGTAATTTTCATTGATTTAATCAACAATTTTTCCTCGGTTTGGGGAACACTCGTAAACCAAGGTTTGATTGTATTGAGTCTTTATTGTTCGCGATAATGGTGAATGGAAAGAAGAAAAATCTCAATGGAAAGTGTCTATGAATGTGTGAGTGTGTAAATGTGTGAGTGTGTAAGTGTGTGAGTGTGTAAGTGTGTGAGTGTGTTTTACAACTACAACGAAACGAGAGTATTCGATGGAAAGATCGATCGCGTGCTCCCAAGCTGCTGCTTCTCGTTATAACGTCATATTAACAAAAAGGGCTCCGGATGTGGTTCTGGCTAAAGAGAGAGAAAGATAAAGAGAAAGATAAAGAGAGAAAGAGAGAGAGAGAGAGAAAGACACAGAGCACTAAGTTCGAGAGCGAGGGAACAAACTGCCTATGGGGAGTTATTTTTATCCAAGTTTGTTTATTCTCGTCTTCGGCATTTTACTCGGATATCCTGTTTGATGACTAAACATTACACCCTGGATATCCCCGCTGTTTCTCCTTCTTATTACTTTTATTTTTTTATTCTTTCACTCGTTCTCCTCTTTCAGGAAAAGTATCTACTAGATCGTTTTATTCTCCTATATCTTACATTGATTTGAATCAAGTTGAGATAGATTCTTAAAATACGCTTTCTATGTCCAAGTACTCGCACAGTTTCATAAAATAAAATAAAAAGAAAGAGAGAAAGAGAGAAAGAGAAAGAGGTAGATAGAGATGACTATTATTAATAGTTTTCACATCGATCTGAATCAGGTTGATCAATTTTTAAAATACACTTTCTATTGCTACATACTCGCACAGTGTTATAAAATCAAATCAAATAAAATCAAAAGACATTTAAATCATTTATCAAAATATCTTGCGTGTAAAAATTGTACAAAGTAGAAGTGACGTAATGTACCATACATAGTTTCAGAAATTATATTATATTAATATAAAAAAATAATATATAATAGATAATATCTCATTTATCTAGAAATAAAATCTTGGAGATTCAAACCTTACAATTAATCGTCACAATAATAATAAATGCATCTAAAATATATGCAATCGCTAAATTAATATTCTACAATAATAACACGTGTTATAAAATCAAATCAAAAGACAGATAGAAGTGACTATTAATAGTTTAAACATCGATCGAATTTAAGAGATACACTCGAAGAGAGTTCTTAGTGGGAAGAGTTTAGAATCTCACGAGGACAAATTTAGATTCACCGAAAGGTAATATCGATCGTCTGATCTAAAATTAAAGATCGAAGGATTTTGGATCGCGGTCGTCGTTAAGTCCCCCCCTTCTCCTCTTCTCCCCTTTTTCACTCTTCTGTACCGTTAGTTTTCTCTACAACAACAAGAACCTAGGCTCGCTTCCAGATTCGTCGAGTTAAGTCGGTAGAGAGAATGAGAAATAGAAAAGAGACCACGAACTATACACGAATATATTTATGGGATGGGGAATGGGGAGGAGAGAGGGAGACGTGTGAGAGGAGCGTGCACGCGAGTGCATTCCTCAAGAGCCGAGCGTCTTGCATTAGCACTGGCGCCAGTTTTCTCTCTCTGTCTCTCTCTCTCTCTCTCTCTCTCTCTCTTCCTTTTTAGAAAAAAAGAGAGAATTGCTTTGGAAGGAAAAACACTTTTTGCGGCTTTATCGTCCCTTCCTCCTATTCCCTCTGCCCCTCTCACTCCCTACCCCTTTTTCTCACCCTTTTCTTTCCTCTTTCTTTCCTCCTTCTTTCTTCTTTTTCCTATTTTTTTTTCACTCTATGAACTTACAAAGGCTTGTTCGAAGTCACAGCCTTTGCACCCTTTTCCCTCTCGAGAAGAAGACGTTCCCCTTCCTCCTCCTCATTCTCTTGCCCCTCTATTCCCCACACCCTCTTTTTTTTTTTTATATTACAAGCTCTACGTAAGCCTACTCTAGAACTGTGGAAGCATATCATTCGAGTGTTTGCTTCCGTGGGGTAGCAGTTCGCGAAATTTCTTTCTATAGGACTTTTAGAAATGAGGAATAATAGAGATAAAGAATATTTTTCTTAGGGTGAAAAGAAATATTTGTCTTTTTGTAGAAATAATAATAATAAATAATAATAATAATAATAACAGATAATAATTATTTTTATTTATATGGGATAAATCCATTAATGCAGAAGNGTAATAAAAATTATATAAATTATTATATAAATAAAAAATTAACATACAAATTATAACATTATCAAAATGATAATAATGATGATGATAATATAAATTTATATATAAAAACATTTTATATTAAAGTACAACAAAAGTATCCAAGATAACTAAAGTACCCATATGAGGTGTGATGAGGTTCAATATACATTAATAGTTACAATAACCAATAAACAAAGAGAAAATGATTTGATCGATTGATTTATTGTTAGTGATAGTCAATTTCATATGTCTTAAGAAACTTTAAAGTGTCAAAGAAATGCATCAAGAGTGATAGAAGAGGCAGGAACACAGGCAGGGAATAGAGTGTTGGGTGTTAGAAGTAAACGTTTTCCTGGTATGCATCGTAGTTGTTACCGTTGTCGTTGTCCTCTCGGTTTAAGAATGGATAGTATATCCTTCTTTAGTCCTTCGATTGGTTATACTAACGACCAAAGATGGCCGATACCATTGCCAACACCACCACCCCGTTAGTGCGAGAAAGCAACGTCAGTCCTGGTTATCGTGCGACAGCTGTCAAAGCCTGGATAGCAGGATGGAGAAAAGGGAAGGGAATTCCTATGGTGTTATTCCATAGTCCGGACCTTGAACCACAATCTCCTGGACTTATCGAGTTAGCTTTAAGGACCTCTAGCTGTTGGGTACGTTACACGTACGAGAGATAACCGGTTCTAACTACTTCGGAAGATAACAACTGAACTCCTAGGGAGTTTAGCCGCAGGACGACACCGAAAGATGTTTTTTTTTTATTTTTCAGTTCTCCTTTAAGAGAAATAAAAAATGAAACATTCCATTTCTATTACTCATCTCGATACTCTCGAAATATACTCATCATAGTCGTTGTGTAAATAATACAACGCGTTATATGTGTTCTGTGTATGTGTGTGTGTGTATGTGTATATGTGTGTGTTACGTTCGAAATAAAGAGAGATTCGAATAGGAACGACATACTTATTACTTTCGAGACTACCCAAGTATATGTACACATGCATACTGTTATTTAGTTTCACTTATATTTTATTTGATTTTATTAATATTGAGTTGATGGAAAAATATTGTCAAATTATCCCATTTGAATCGTGGCCAAAAATGTGACATTATTTTTTCCACCAATCGAATATTTTCGATAAGACGAGTAGATTATTTTAGATGGTAGTACATTGGAGTGTGTTTCGATGTGATTTTATGATACGATTCAGTGCCAAAAATCGGGACCGGTCATAACGTTACTGATCCTGTTCCTTACTACTACTACTACTACTACTACCACCGAACGAGAATAATAAAAGAAGGAAGAAGGGAATATAATAAAGGACGTTGGTGTGGAACGGCACTGCGGGAAATAGTCGAATACGGAGCAGCACCCGGTGACTGGTAATAAAACGAAACGAGTTTTTCATGACCCGTCTACCCTCAATCCCCTCTCTCTCTCTTTGGCATAGTAAATTTTTCCATTGGCGTGTTAGAAGAAAACAGCTATACGTTGATAATGCCATTGCAAGGAATAGGAGAATGCATTTAGATCGTAACTCTCGATTTTTCTTCTAGTCGTCATAGTCATCGTTATAGTCGGTCTACTCGCCCATAGTAAACGAACGTTATTATTATTTAGGTTTAGCGCGTTCTAAAATCTATGTACTTTATTCCTACGACCGGTTTTACTGTAGTTCTCTGGTCTTTTTCCTTCTACTCCCCCTCCCAGTTAAAGCTTTACTCGCGGTAGAGTTAAATTTTCTATCTACCCAGACTTGACGAGTAGTAAGAGGATTTTTGTTCAAAACTACCGAGGCCCTCTCTTGTAGTAAATGTCGGCTTTTACTTCGTTGCTTGGTTGGTTGGTTGCTTGCTTGCTTGCGTCCTTCGCGGTTCACGGAACGCATTCCTACGAGCAAATCTCTCGTGAAGGGTTTCACCTTTTGTCGGTACTAACATCTACCGGAACACGTCGGATTTTTCGTCGCTCTTTCTACCTGAAAGGACCCCGAACTCTCCCGCCAAAGAGAAAGAAAAAAAGACAGACAGAGAGAGAGAGAGAGAAAGAGAAAGAGAAACGAAGATGCTTTTACTCACATCCGTCCATTCGTTCATTCGACCTCATGAGTAATCCCTCTGGAATTTCACTGAAAAAAGTACCTTTACTGCGAACAGACTCGCATATTTTTCCTGCCAACCACCGTTCTTCATATTTTAATGTTTACTATAATCTTCTGTTTTACACATTCTAATCCAACGATTCTCAAACCCTCGCAATATCAAAAATTCTTATCACAACACGCTATAGGTATAGGTGCAAAAGAAGGGAATATTTTTATCTTAGAAAATATAATCAATATGTAATAATGTGTTCAAACCAATAGGCTTTACATATTACATATAAATATAATTTATTAAATTGGTGGTATAAAAAAAATATGTCAGATTTTCTCCATTGAATAGTGCCTAAAAATCCGACATTTCTTTTCCAACAATGCAATATATATCTGCAAATCAAACGTTATATCTTTCAATCGTTATTCGCTATAAGAAATTATTTATAATATTTGTTATAATCTTGTTATAATTACAACCAGATTTTATATTAAGTTGTCAAGTATGAAATGGAGCAAAAATTGCACACAATTGAATGAAGAATTTGCTCCATTTCATATGTGACAACCTAAAATAATTGTATTTGATATTTTTGTATTAATGGGTTTTTTTTCCCTTCACCTGTAAAATAAAATATATCAATGATCGTGGGAGGATATTGCGATTAGGCGTGGCACGAGAAAGTTTTCTCACAGATACCGGTCTTTTCTTGATTACTATAGCGAAGGTCGAAGGACACAGGGTAAGAGTCAGTCAGACAGTGTCAGATTATTGAACAGAACAGGGATATCGGTTCTTCCTCGATCTTTCGATCTTACTCTGTACATCTCTCGGGCTGTGGATAACGCGGCTAACCTTCATCCGTGGACCGTTACTCTGCCCCATCGGGCCCTCGGGCTACAGCTATTCAGGTCTCTGGGTCCCCCATCGTCGCGACACCGTGCCGAGGACGCGCCGTCTCACGCGACTCCGACTCCGATTCCGATTCCGAGTCGTCGTCGTCTTCCTCGTTGTTCGTCTTAACGATTCTTGGTTTTATTCCTCGTTTACTGCACCAGACTACCATTGGGAATTTACCGGTAACATCGCGCGAGACAAATCGTGTCGATGTATGAATAATTGTATTCTACCTAGTTAAAGACAAACGTTATTATTCCGTTTATTTTATTTCTCACGGTAATTTTTATATTTTTATAAATATGACTGAAGATATCTTCGAGGTAAATTAGGGGAAGGGAAGATTAGGTAAAGGTGTAACTGATGGCAATTTTGTATTGTAAAATATTCAATCAATTGTTTATAATTCTAAATCGGATATATTATTCTTAATAGGACTTACATTGGTAACGCGAAATTTTGATATTGATAATAATACAATCAAAAGTTATTTATAACTTGTTAAAAATAATAATCGATAAAAAATGGTAACTGTTTGAAATTGTAACAAATAATTATAAAGTCCTGGGTATTTTAAGAATAAACGATCAATACAAATAGAAAAGATAGAGGTTCCTTTATTAGTATACATATTTTCGATGAAATTAGATACACGGAAGAGAGATTAATAGTTATAAAGTCCTACATTTCGAGAATTCAATCTCCCGAAAGTTATTTTAGGTGATATCGGTGAGTTTGAGAGACGGTGTCTCTCTAAGCCTGTTGAAGCGCTAAGGAATTTAGCTCATCCGATATCTCTCTCTCTCTCTTTCTCTCTTTCTCGATAAAGAAAGAGACGACGAGTCTCGAAGCTTGCCATCTTTCCACTCACGAAGCTTACTCTTTTACGAGAGACACATGTCGGTTCATTGCTTTACTGCTGCTGCTGCTGCTGCTGTTACTGCTGCTGCTACCTTCTCGCGTGACCGTCGGTTTTCCGCAAGTAGGCCATTTACAAAGTAGGTCTCCTCAGCGAACGGTGGCCCGGTGAGCTAAACGAAGACACCTCGTGTCCATGATGTCTCGTCCAACGCGTTTTCTGGGCCCAGGTTGATCGGTCGCGAAGGTCCTCCTCCTCCTCTTCCTTCTCTTCCTCCTTCTCTTTCTCCATTATTTCTTTCAGATCTTCTTACCGATTCGTGCGAAAAGTCTAACCGATAATAGAACGAGAAACGTGTTGTGTGGTGGTATGCAGGTGGAAAGAAAGAGATAGAAAGAGTGAGTGAGAGAGGTCAAATACTTTATTGATTTGAAAAGTGGGAACAGATATTAATCTTAATTGATTTTAATAAAGATTGGTAACACGCCCAGAAATAATGATTTTTACTTTGTCTTTAGTGAACTTGGATCGATTCGATTCAACACGATCTTTGGTAAAAGATCTGAAAATGGTAGAGGTAAAAAAAAAGAAGGAAGAGGGAGAGTTAAGGATTGGGTTGGGCAAATGAATAAATATTTTCTCCATCTCATCGATCGCATAGTTCATTCGTTCGTTAATTTTCGAGAGTAACGGTATATTACTACTACTATTACTAATACTACTACTATGCTATCCGGTGTGATTAGTCAAAGGGTTCCTTTCACGCGACGATATATCATCGGTTCTCGTATAACGTCGCTAACGTAACTGCAATTATCTGTTCGGTCACGTGCAAACTGTTGGGCAGAACACAATCTTTCTCTCTCTCTCTCTCTCTTTCTCTTCGTTTTGATACACCTTAACGAAGACTTCTTCGTGGTAATCGTGAAAAATCAGGTTTACGAATGGCTTGATTTATCGATACGCACTGCCTTTTGCTGGTGGTTTTCTCGATTATCTCGAATCTTCGAATAATAACCTTTCTTGTTACAATATTTTAAACTTACAAGGGTCATCCCATGGTTTTTCAAACATTATTTTTGATGAGCATTAAAAAGAATGAACTCTTTGAACTTTTTATGATATATTTATTAACATTTCGAATATTGAAAAATCACTTTACCGGCATATTCTAAACATGTTTAGGAATCAATTTATACAACAACAACAAAATTCAATTTCTTTAACCCATCACACGGGGTGACCTCTTTAAAACACGACTTATCGTTCTATCAGAAGGTTTAATTTTTGAAATATTACTATTTCTTAAACTCATCCTAGCATGATTTGATCTAACCCGGTCTAATTTCACAAAAATATTTCAACATAATGAAGATTCGTTTTGAAAATAAATATTATTATTTAATTCTTTTTCCTAATATTTTGTAATAAGACAAATTACGAAAGAGATAGGACAATAATATAATAACGCGTGTCTGAGTCACTAGGACCATGATTCGTCGAAGCATCGAGAGACGGGTTCACGCCCTGAGTGATTCAACAACGCGTTAGGCCACGTTTCGGTCCGTTCGAAATTCCATGGCATATTCCGCATGCCTTAGAACGCAACCCAACAGTTCTTCGCATACAAAAGGGCCTTGTTGCTATGGAGCTTAACGTAGTGGGGGAAAAGGTATAATCTCTTAGCCGTTTTTTTTCCCCACCTCCAACGACACCATTGTTGAAGGGGTTTATGGTAGGATTTAGTACCGGATATCGGTGTCATACTTATTGTCCTATACATACTTAGGTTTATTTATTTTCTTGTAATATATTGAAAAATTCAATAAATTTGACCTTAAAATAGAAATCAATCTAAATCCTTGACCCGTATGCATTATACAATTTAACATAATAATAATAATTTTTATATAATTTGTATTCTTCGAAATATAACTCCTCGAGAAGTCAATAAGTTGAAGAAAAAGATTTTATCTCCTAAAAATAATCTTTCAGTTTGAGAATTGGTAGAATAAAACGTAAGCTTAAAAGCAACGATATTTCGAAACTTTTGTCTATTTATAATAAAAAAAATAAATGGATAGTGATTTTATAGGATCAACGGGGTATATACACCGATTAAAATATATCCTCAGGAGGAAAGTTAACGAGGACAAGTTGTTAGATGGCGATTGGCAAATACATATATTGGAGAACGGTAGGATAACTAACAAACACGCAGGTACAAGAAAGTCGATCTAGTTCGTCGGGTCTAACGGTGGTGTGCGGTGTGGTGTAGTGTGGTATGGTGTATGGTATGGTGGTAGTAGTAACAGTTTACACGGTGTGCACGCGCCTTGCTTTGACGTGTGTACATACATACGTACATACGTGAGTGAAAGAACACCAAGTTGGAAAGGGTTATTACTTCCCTGTCTCCATAAGACACGTTGATACTTGACCGTATCACTGAGCAAGCAAATACAACCAAGGCCGTAAATCAAACAGTTTTCAGGAGCCCGATACTAGATTTAATCTCATTAATATCGACTACTTTCGATCTTGTTCGTCTCTTTTAGATCGATTTATTCCTTTATTGATTATAGAAGGTTCTCTCTCCGATCGAAATAAGACATTGAGAGATCTAATAAGAACTGGTGTATACCAGGAGTATACGTTGAAGTTTGCCGGTTTTTTTCGTTAAAAAAACACATAATTTTTAGGGGAATCTCAAAATATTTTTATTCAAAGTATTGACCATTTGATTCTACACATTTCGTCCATCTTTCAGGCAAAGTATGGATACCATTTCAAAAAACTTTTTCTCTTTCGAGGAAAACCATTCGACGAGCCATTTTTCAACTTCTTCAAAATTGACGAAGTGCTGCTCTGCAAGTGAGTGCCCCATCGATGCGAAAAGGTGGAAGTCGGACCGGGCGAGGTCTGGAGAGTACGGCGGGTTCGATAATATTTCCCAATTAAGTGTTTTTAATGTGTCCTTCACGGATCTAGCGGTATGAGACGGCGCGTTGTCATGTTGCAAAATAACTTTGCCATGTCTTCGGGCACATTCCGGTCGTTTTTCGATCAACGCATGATTCAAATTGATCATTTGTTGTCGATAGCGATCCGTATTTACCGTTTCACCAGGTTTTAATAGTTCGTGGTACACTACACCATCCTGGTCCCACCAAACACAGAGCATTGTCTTTCAAATCGAAATCTCCACTTTTAAATTGACGAAACCATGTCTTACATGTTCTAATCACTGGAGCATGTTCACCATAAGTTTCTACTAGCAAACGATGTGCTTCAGCTGCTTTTTTCTTTAGATGAAATAAGAAAAGCAACGAATTCCGCAAATGCTCTTTATTTGGAACAAAACTCGACATATTCATTGATATAAACGACTATGACGCTATTATTTTGACAGAATGAGACTTAGGTGTTTTTGGAGGTCAATGTCAATAGAAAACAATCGTGTATATAACAAATCATAGAAATGCCTACATTCTGCTAGCGACATCCTACTGTAAAACCGGCAAACTTCAACTTATACTCCTATGTATAAAGTAACAAACAAGCTAATAAGCAAATAAGCAAGCAAATAAGCAAGCGAATGAACGAACGATGTAAAAGTGGTCTAAAGCAGGGCTAACGGAAGGTTACTGACTCGGTTGAGTCATAAGGTGCAGTCAGTATGAACCGTAGGTTCGCAAAGTAAGCAAGCAAGCAAGCGAGCAAGCAAGCAAGCAGTCAGCAGCAAGCAGCAACAGCACAACGCGTCGCTCTTTGCCACGCATTGTGCGTGCAGGTTGCACCGGAGGGCTCATGAATGATGCGTATCTACTCCGACCACGTACCGTGAGTCACGTGGGAAGCATGCGTGAAGTTATTCGTCGGCAGGTTCGGCGGTTACTATTCTTTTCCTATCTTGTTTCTAACCTTTTTACCTCTTATTCACTCTCTTTTTTTTACACCTAAGGTTCAATCATCGATGTCTATCAATAATTATCTTGACTTTAATCTCATCTACCAATCTAGATATGGATAACTATTATAAAAATATTGTTATTTGATTATACTTTTTGTTTGTTTTTTTTTAATGTCTATATTTATATTTATAAATAATAATATTTAATTTAATTAATAAATTTGTCGAATTATAAAATAAATATATATTTAAATATTTTTGCAAGAATCACTGTTAATGTTCGTTAATTATATTTTAATTATGTAATGGTACATCGTGAAAATTTATTTTCCCATTCGGGACAGACTATTTCCGTGATGCATTGATTAAAAATTAAAAGGGGGAGTATAGTTCTGATCGTTTTCTCATGATTGATCAATGAAATTCCAACGTTATCTTCTTCCTTCTTCTTCTTCTTCTTCTTCTTCTTCTTCTTCCGTCAATGCATGATTTGTGTGCACCGACTCGTAACGATATATTCACGGTCGTTATTAAACTCACAAGACTGTTGCAACAAGGAAACTTGAATGGAATGACTATAGATTCTTAAAACTACTTTGAGTTTCCGTTTTTTTCCAAATAATTAACTTGTAATTAGATCGATGTAAATTAGTAGGTCAAGAAGTAAGTATGTGTCCTTCTCGAAAGTAGTTAAAATCGTGCGACGTTAAGCATTTCAATTTTTCTGCTAAAAACGGTCATTTGTGAAAGACTGTAAAATAGAAATGGTGCATATATTTATTTCTATCCTATATTTTTCTATTATTTTCTTTAACAAGTTACAATCACATCCGGTATTTAAATACATGGACAACAATCCTGTTTAGTGATAATTCAATAAATAAAGGATCGCGAGAATACTTAAAGTCTCTTAACTTTTTAGCACGTTGAAGATACAAACAGCAGTGGTTCTTAAACTTGTTCAGTTTACCAATCCTTTTTCCAAATGTACACACATTTATCAACTACGCAATATTATACGAAGAAAATCTATATCTTATTGTAATATAAATTTAATAAAAATCATATTAGGGACAAAAATAATTGAATAAAAAATAACTGCAGTGGTAGGCAAAAATATGACAAAAAGAACACAAATCAAACATATCGATGACAGAATTTGTATTCGCGGAAGAAAATTTAAATAGGCGAAGGTAATTGTCCAAAAACATATTTCTCAAACCCCCTTAAAATCTTTGGGTAACCCTTTTAAAGGGTGTCAGGTACCTTCGTTTTAAGAACCACTGAGATACACAGAATATCTTCTTTGTTAACAACGAGTTCTCGTTGAAAGACAGCGGACGCGCCTTCGTTTGTCTATGCCCAAAATGGCCGCTGGCTAGTTCTCAGGGAAGCTAAGTTTAAATTATAACTTGCTATGCGAGTATATGGACCCGATTGAACGGTCAATTGCCGACATTATGTAAATATTTCTCTAGGAAGATGGCAAGATTAAACCAAGCCACGTACGACGGCGTAATAATGGAACGGAGAATTCCAATTAAACCACAGCGTTGCAGTTCCCTCGTAGTAAAAGAAAGAAAAAAAAAAGTTAGAAAGAGAGGCAGGAGTATGGAAAGGAGGAAGGAGAGAAAGAAAGACAGTGTTCGTGGGTTGGTAGAGGGGAAGATAAAAGCAGAGCCGATGCACCGATCCTCGTGATTATTATTTTCATATTCGACGATACTTACTCGTTGATCACTATTATCCTTATTGAATATAATAGATATAGAAAATTCCTTGTGATGTAAATAAAATGAAAGAGATTTAAAGGAAAACAAAATTACTCATTATGGGTAACGACATAAGTACTTGTATTACTCACCGTCCTGATAACTTCAAGTAGGCTAATGCGGTCTCGAAGATGGGTAAACTCTGACGTATAACTTTGGGTCTTATCGGCAAGATCACCTCTCCCCTCATCCCTGTTATAGTACTGTGCATTTAGATTAATTCGCATAATTCTCTCTAAGTATATAAGTTTAAAACAATTTTCAATCTAATTCGAGTAATATGTACTTGTATAATTGCAAAGATATGTAATATTAATGATATACATTTCTATGGTATAATCTTTTAATTATTTCAATATTATAAAATATATTATATATATGTCATTATAATATTATATATGTTATTATAATATTATATATATTATATATATAATATTATATATAATATAATAATTATAATTATTATTAATATTATTATATTATTAATATTATTATATATAATATATTACATATAATAATAATAATAATATATTGTTATATATTATATAATTATATTATTATTTATTATATATATTATATATATTATATTATATATTTTATTATTATTATTTAATAATAGAATATAATTCTATGTTAAGTTTTATTATCATTTTTATACGAAATAAAATGTTTTGCTTTTTCCTTATAAATAAATACGTTATAAATTATGTTATGTTGTATGCAATTTTTTTACTTAAACTTATTTTTTCTTTTTTAAAGTAGACTAGACAGTCTCGTGGCAGTCTTTGTTTCCTAATGGGAAACGACCTTAAATTCTTCTTCTTCTTCTTCTTCTTTTTCTTTTCCTACACAGACATTAGAAGGAAGCATCGTTACATAGAGGATAGATTAAGTAAGTGTTAGTGCGGTCGAGATACTCTCCGTGTACAATGCTGCGAAACGATTTGCACATGAATGCGAGTGAAGAGGAGACTGCCCCCCCCCCCTTCTTCTTCCCTTCCTCCTTCATCCGTTTTCAGACCGGATACATTGCCCGCCTTGCACCGGATGCGGTCCGTCCTCCGTAGAAACAAACCGCCTCGGCCAATTAGGTTAACTATTACGAACTCTCTTGGTCCGCATATTTCTTTACTTTCCCGCGAAATTTCCAACAACCTTTGCACTTTATATCCGTCCTCGGTGTAACTAAGGGTGCTGTTGCTTATACGCGAACAAGTCTAATGAAATATTTCTTTCTAGGAATAATAATAATAATTCATTAAGGAAACGTAGAAAAATCTTTTAACCAGTTAACTGTGTTTGACGTATATATGCAGTATATAGTATATAGTACAGTATATAGTATATAGTATAGTATATAGTACAGTATATACTATATAGTACAGTATATAGTATATAGTACAGTATATAGTATATAGTATATAGTATATATTATAGTACAGTATATAGTATATAGTATATATACAATATATAGTATATAGTACAGTATATATTATATAGTACAGTATATATTATAGTACAGCATATACTATATAGTATATATTATAGTACAGTATATAGTATATAGTATATATACAGTATCGCCATGGAGAAGAAATAAATAATAAAATCAACAATTTTATCAAATAAACTTATTTTTTTTGATGCAATATTTTAACAGCAACACTTACTTTATACTTGACGACTATACTCGTCATCGATCGATTTTCGTGATACTCGAAAAGTGCGAGAGGTATGCACTTTCAAAACGAAGCGACACAGTTAACTGGTTAAACTTATTATTTTATTTATCAACAATTGCAAGTGTAAAACTAATCTATCTTTTTATTATATTTATTTAACTTGAATTCGTTAAATTTGATGCAATTGTAAATCCTTTGGCATGCAACAACATTAGAAATACTATTTAAACGAAACGCGTATAATACCGTTTTATTAATATGACAAAAGAGATTAATAAAAACGATTTATGTAAAATATAAAAAAGATAGTAACTGTAAGAAAATTATCCAATCAGATAAAGAAAAAGAAGTAAAGGATAAAAATATTCTCTTGAATGTTCATTCATTCCCATTTGCGGGGAACAGAAAGGAACGCGTGTTAAAGCACTGGTTTGATGATGGTAGTGGTGGTCGTGGTGTTGATGGTGGTGATGGTGACGCGTGTTTTCAAAGAGACTAACATACAGTAAATACAACGATTCGCTCGTTTAAGTGGAACCAATGTACTTGTGTACAAGGAGTAGTAGTAACCCAACCAACAACAGGCAGCTGCTGCTGTTGCTGTTGCTGTTGCTGATGCTGTTGGCTTCTGCTTCTGCTTCTGCTGTTACTCGTCGTCGGCAAGTTTAGAGTAGTTGGTTTATTAAAGAGTCGGTGTTAGCACGTTAGGTTATTGCCATTAACATTATCGTTATGAAGGCGGCAAGAAAGTTGGCAAAAGATCGTTGCTATAAAATCTTACAAGATCGTTCGGATCTCTTATTAATGTGAGTAGAGTTGATTCTTATATATATAGAAAGAGAGAAAGAGAGAGAGAGAGAGAGGGTTCAAATTATATACTGAAATTAATTTCCTGTTTATCATGGAACCCCTTTTATATTCGGTTGCATTATCTTATATTACAAGAAAGGGTGTGCCGACTTTCAAATACGTTGACTTGGTACGACGAGTTAAGAATAATGGATGATTGTAATTAACGAATTCATGCTACATATGTGTGTGTCTATATGTGTGTGTATTTTAAGTTAACCCAACTCAAGGTCATCGAGTATTCCTATTCGTTTCAGCTAAATTCGCGTTTCATCGTTGAAAGTATTCAGACAAATGTATGGAATGGTTTCTGAGAGAGAGAGAGAGAAATAGATTTAGAAATAGAATGAGAATAAGAATAAGAAGATGAAGAAGAAGAAGAAGAGAAAAAAGAAAGGGAATAGGGTGAAAGGGTCTCTGAGTGCTGCATGATATCGTTCATCGTCGTGGTACGCGATGATGATTCAACCGAGCGCGTCCAACCGGATGCTTCGATTAAACGAAAGTCTATGGGAATTAAATGCGGGAGTATATTTGCATATTAAGAATATAGTAACGTTGTAGATATAAGATGAACCTTCGTGTGTTTTATAGGATTGACGTTTAACATTTAGATCGAACTAATCTGATAAATAATTTCAACTTATATGTACGTTTATTATTAGCAATATATTTAATATCACATATGTGTTGTTCACCTACTTAGAAATTAGGACTACTAAGAAGCTCCTTTTCTGATTGATAAGAAAAAAGAATAACGATGATGATTACTTTTATATACGGTTTATTAAATAATTGACAACTAAGAGAAAAGTATGATCGATGATCATTTATTATGTGGAAACTAGTTGGATACGTTTCTCCTATCAGAGAAACATCTTTTATATTTGTAATATAATTTCTTTTATTTTATTCGCTATAACTTTGTTTCGTATATAAAAATAAAATAAATATTAACAAGAAAAATAGTTTAAAAAGGAGACAATACTTTTTGAAGTGTTTACACTTGAAGAATCACTGGTATAAATTATTATTGAAAGTTTTAAAGGAAGAAGAATGAATTAGCGTGATCGACTTAGCGGTAAATCGACCTAACTTATCATATCCATACATACACACACACAGATACACACATACATACATATATATCATCGAAGAGAAAACGTATAATAGAAGGAAATGGTATTACTTAATCGAACTGCTATTGTGATACTTGAAAGTCACGATAGAAAGATTCTACAAACCGTAAAGTTAGGTATATATACATATCTATACATATTCTATACTGTAAAAGCAAATTTCAAACGTGTGTATCGAAAGATGCGGAAGGAATTGAAAAATAAAGAAACTGAAGGGAAAAAACAGTTGTCTTTAACAACTTTGAGGTATTTAATTGCAATCGGGGGAAAAGGTGTTGGTGGTGAATAAATCAAGAACATCATTGATCTATTTCTTGACCACACCTAAACCGACACGACGAAACCAGTTACTATTTTATGATTACTTTTGTTTCATAGCAAGTATCGTCCTTATTCGTATAGAAAAGTAAGGTGCTCGATTAAGTTTATTTCCCGTTTGCGAATGGCACGATTTCCGTTGAGAGTTTTCAAGGCGATAGATAAATAAATTCTATGCTCCTGATACACACACACACACACACACACACACACACACATATCGTCTATATATATTTATATGTATATGTATACCTAGTATGCACTCTAAGTTGGTCTCTACCTTTCACGGTGCTAAACTTTCACGTCTAATCGTCGGTCTACAAGACGAGTTATAAGTAGTTTCATTCTGTCTACGATTACTGGGATCGTTAATTACGTAATCAATCATCTCGAACGAAATAAGACGGGTTGTTTCACGAGAAAATACGTCTAGCTCAATAATTATTTTACTTTACTTTACTTTACTTTACTTTGATGTATAATATTCCAGTCAATAGAAAACGAACGCAGTTTATAACTATCTAACACATATTTAACTGACTCCTTAAAGATACTAGATTTAATATATTAACTGCAGTTAAAAGTAATCCATCATTTTTTACCTTCAAATAAACGTAAAAATAATGGTTTTCTTTCTTACTACATCTAATATTATAATTGCTACGTAAATATTAGGCTGTCAAGTATGAAATGGAGCAATAAAATGCACATAATTCAATAATATATATAATCGGATTTTTTCTTTATCGAATCGTAGTTAAAATTTCGACATTTTTTTGTTGGTCCACCAATCTAGTATCTGAAAATTGTCTTAAATGTTCTAAAGAAACCATAACTTATATTCCTTGTCAGTTTATTCGTTCGTTCTTTCGTTCTCGTCATCATCTTCGTCCAGGAAAGAACCTATCACGATTAACGGATTATCGATTCGAGTTCCAAGAATAGTGCGTCCTCAGGATGGTCAGTACTATCAGGAATGTCGTTCTTCCCGGTTGATCCTGGTTTCCCATCGTTAAGCTAGGCCTATGGCTAGCAGTCCCCGACCCCTCGGGTTGCATGCTCGCGTGAAAAACCAGTTTCTTTAATATCCTCGAAGATATACTCGACCACTCGTGCGACTCGACTAGGAAATGGGATGCCTGGGTGATGAAGAAGGAAGAGGAAAGGAGGAGGAGGATGAGGAGGAAGAGGAATAGGGAAAGGAGAGACGTTTAGTGAAACTCAATTTTCAAACGATTATCTCGTTAACGCGTTAAGAATTCATTTCCCTGAATTTCTCCTCCTTTACCAGTTAAACGGCAAACGTGAAATTTCAATTAGAAATAGGTTATGCTTATTTTTATATTTATTATGTTTTTTAATAGATTATTTATAAAACAAACTATGTGATTTCTAAACTCGTTAGATCGTCATTATGGCGAGAAAATTCAATGGAGGGGAGTAATTAACGTTAAAGTAAGATTCTTAGGACCTTAAAAGTATTTTTTTTTTTTTTTCTTGCGTCATCCTTCGTAAATATATTCTCCCGCGTTCGACTCGTTACTCGCCAAGATGTTTGTTTTCTAAGAAAGAAAGAGAGAGACAGTATTACGAACATACGAGCGCACTTGACCGTGCCGCACGAATCGCGATTGCCCACCACCGGATTGCAACCGGTTCTCTTCCATGCGTTTGCATCTAAAATTCGTGTTGCTTTCCATATTAATCAACTCACTCTAAAGGATCGGTTTTAACGAGGCACCGTAATCGAAGAACGCCCACTTTACTGCATCGTTTACCTTCGAAGCATCATTTTTTGATATCGTCGTCGTCGTCGTAGTAGTATTCTTCTTTTATCTTAGACCTAAAGAAGGAATAATAATACATTTTGGTTATAATAAATAATCAAGTAAGATTAAAAAATGAAAATAGGTAAATAATGAATGAAAGAAACGATCACAGAGAGAGAGAAAGAGAGAGAGAGTGTGTGTGTGTGTGTGTGTGTGTGTGTGTGTGAGTGAGTTAATGAGCAAATGAGTGAGTTTTAAAGGAAGGAAGAAAAGGCGACGGTGCAGATCCGTAACGAACTACGATTGAAGTAATTACAACAGGTTTTAAGTTAGGTTTATTGCAATTTCACGCGCTTACTACATCGGCGAAAGCCGACAACACGACGATGCAAGTATTAAAGTTAGGATGTGGTATAGGGGAGAAGAAGGAATAGAAGAGGCAAGGCAATTAATTGGTCGGATAAGACATCTGTTACGTCATGTGACCGAGTTTCTAGTCTAGATTGAAAACAGACGATCGACGATTCTACGAAGATCGTATTATTACACATCATCATTCTAATACTAAAACTATTGTATCAAATCTTTCTGTTAAAACTTTTATATCATTTTATTATTCGGTCAATACCATCCCACTTGTATTTGATTCATTATTCACATCGTACACGTTTTACCCAAGTTTCGGGACTATTATTTTCTTATGAAAAATGATCTTTTGAAGATAGATTGACAAATTTTGTATTCGAGAAAAAAAAAGAAAAGTTCTGTGACTAAGCAGAAATAAAATGATTTATTTCTTTCTTTCTTTCTTTCTATCTTTCTTCAAACATTCTCACGGTTTGAAATATTAATGTTCTATAAACATCTTCTCTATAGTAAATCGTAGAAAAAGAAAATAAAAACCAATCGAGGAGAATCCTATCCCCGTTGTAGACGATCTTATAGTAATCTTCCACTACTACTTCGTTCCACGTTTCGCGCCTTGCATTCGCGCGTCAACGTTTCTTTGTTTGCTGCACGTCCGGCGCCTTGCACCACGACGATGGTTGTGTGGTGGTGGTGTGGTGATGGTGCAGCACGCTATGCACTTTCGTTTTTCTTTCGGTCGTAAAAGAAATAAGCGTTGAGTATAGTTATACTAGTCTCGGATCCGGTCACTCCGTTGTTAATCGCGATTGAAACGTTTTAATGTCGCGTGGGCCATCAATGACCCACGTAGAATTTTCATTTCAATCCTCAATCAAACACAGTTGTGGATATTTTATATTTAAAAAAAAGAAAATAAATATATGTAAAGATGGTCATGAAATGACTGATAATATCGTCAACCGATATGCATCATTATCATAATTCATTTAATTTTTATACAGTGGGTCATATTGATAGATCGTTTGATAATACGTGGATTATTTTTAACTCGTGAAAAGATATTATTTATAAATTTTAAATTATACCAATCGGTCATCTCCGATTACAAAATAAGGATTATTAATTTGTATTATTTTTTACCGGAATCATTTGACACGCATATTCGTGCCGATCTGTTGAACTTTCTCTCGAGAGTCATTTATTATTATATGTATGAAATATTTATGCTATATAAATTCATCGAAAGACAAATTTTGTAATTTTAATAATAATTACATGTTTTGTCTTATTTTGTTTTTGTTTTTTAATGTTTATTACAAATATTCGTTTAAATTTATTTAAACTTGTATGAATTTTGAATAGAAAGTTAAACGTAAATAAATAGTTTAAGTTTGTGTTATTGGATTTAAATGGAACATGAGTTATATGATCGAAGAAGAAAATAACCACATAAACAGTGTAGAAAAATTGAAGATAAAGAAAAAAAGAACTAACTGGTTAATCTAAGAGTAACACGAAATTTGATATTGTTGCAATTTGTCCTATATTTAGCGAAACTTTTCGTTTTCGAAAGGAGCTTCATTCTCGCGCATACATATCCGTCTCACGTAAAGAAGAAATAAATTCTCCAGGTTGTGAGTTTCAAAGAAATCGGTACCACAGGCGTACACCGTCGCTTGGTGGCTCGCCAATGAGGTTAGTGGGATTTGAGATTTTCGATAGCTCGTCGTCTTTCTGTGCTGTGCTTGCTTGCTGTTTGCTTGTCGAGAAGAAGTCGCGTACGGGTTTATCACGAATTACGCTTAATCGTGAACTATTCCACAATAAGAGAAATTTTATTTCGATATCGAACTACTATACATACAAATAAATAAATATATATATATATATATATTATATATATTATATTATATATATTATATTATTATATATATTATATATATTTATATATATAAATATAAATATAATATTATATATATACCATATATACAATATATATACAATATAATATATATACAATATATATTAGTAAAGTTACTTATATAGTATCTATATAGTATATAGTTACCTATATACTGTACTATTACCTACATAGTATATATATATATATATACCATAAATTCTTATATATAAAATACATAAAATATATATAGTATAATATACAATATTATATCATACAATATATATATATTTAGCTATATTACATATAATATTGTATGTATTGTATATATATTAGGTTTGTCAAATATGAAATGGAGCAAAAAATGCATATAATTGAATTGAGAATTCACTCCATTTCATACTTGACAACCTAATATATTGGATTGCATCAAGATTTCCCATTAAATTGTGGCCAAGAATCCAACTTTTTTTTTCCACCAACCCAATATATTTATCAAAGTTACTTATATACTATCTATATAGTATATAGTTACCTATATACTGTACTACTACCTACCATATATATATATATATATCTAAATTATAATAAGAGAGATAGATTTGTTCGTGCACGAACAATTAAATAACTCACGTATTGTTTGAAATATATAAAACCTATGAACCTTTATAACCACCTTTTATAAACTCGTATTATTTACAAAATACCTCAAAGGTTGTTTACACATACTTTGAAAGAGATAACTCCGTTTAAACGGAGCATCGATAATTTCTTATCGAGCTCGTACATAGAAGGATTCGAGAGATCGTTTCGCGGCAGTAAGTGAAAGGTTACAAACAAGTTTTCTACCTCTATCTCCTCTCTCCCTTCCTCTTCTTCTTACAATCCCCCCCCTCTATCTTTCTGTCTCTTGCAGGCTCGTTCCTATTCTGTGTGTCATTGGCGTAATTTCAGTGGGTGTTTAATTTATGTCAGCCGCAGGTTCGCCGCAACGTTAACGTCCAAGGCCGTCGGAAACGAAAGAATTCAGACTTCGTTGAGATTTTTTTTTTTTTCTTTATTATTTTATTTTTATTTATTTTTTTTTTTCCCCTATGCGGTCATATTTATTATAAAATTCTACTTGGAGACTCTGTTATTCCAGACGGTGTGTTGTTGCATATACCAGTAAATGGCAAAGTTTTAAAGGATAATAAAATGTCGACAAAAAAATACGATTATTTTATATACCATATTATAATAAATAAAATAAAAAAAGAAACTTTGATATCCTGTATTTCTCTGGATTAGTTTTCGCTTTGATCTTACTTGCAATATTATATTGCAATAATTAAATATTTCTGTCTATAAAAATATTAATTATCGTGATTTCATTAAATCCCTGTATTATTCCAGAAGATTTGATTTCTCGCAAAAAAAAAAGAACAATAATAGCACAAATTAAATTAATTTAAAATACCGAGTTGTAAAATCGATCGTAAAACAATTACAAATACTTCGATTCGTTTTTTAATGAACGAGTTCTTAAATGGGGAAGAAAAAATTGGTGTTAGGGCTAGAAGAGGGTAGAAAGGGGGAAGAGAGAAACCCGTACCGTTCAAAGAGTTCTGCTCTCGTTTTTGTTCTTTTCTTTTGTTGTTTTTTGTTTTTTCTTTTTCCACGTTGCTTCCTTTCGGTCGCCCACGCGTCACGAGTCACGCGCGTACGATTGCGCGTGGCGAGTTAGTGTTGCAGCGCGTGACTCACTATACTTCTTAACGGCGGACACTAGATTTGGTTTTCACGCGGGAGGGACATAAGGCGCACCTTAATTTAACTCGACGACGACAACTACGACGACTACGACGACTATGACGACGACGACGACGACACAACGCGTCTTCTTCTTCTCCCATCTCCCATCTCCCATCTTCCATCTCGACATCCTAACTAATTATGATTCATCGACGGTAGCTAAGATGATATATATATCTCTCTCGTTTACATTTATGAAGAATACATTTATGGAAATTTATTAATCCACCGACTACACACACACACACACACACATAAACGCGCAGGCACATATCTGAATTTATTTATTTATGTATTTTATGAGATAAATAAAGTAAGGTAAACAAATTTGAATAATAATATTAAATAAGAATTATTACAAATAGTTAAGAATATTTATTTATTAGATTGTCAAGTATGAAATGAAGCAAAATCTAATGCAATTGTGTGCATTTTTTGCTCCATTCCATACTTGACTACCTAATATTTATATTTTTATTTATTTTATTTTATTTTATGAGATAAATCTATTAATAGAAAGTAAGGTAAACAAATTTGAATAATAATATTAAATAAAAATTATTACTAATAGTTAAGAATATTTATTTATTTGATTGTCAAGTATGAAATGAAGCAAAATCAAATTCAATTGTGGGCATTTTTTGCTCCATTCCATACTTGACAACCTAATATTTATATTCTTATTTATTTTACGTATTCATTTATTCATTTATTTTATTTTATTTTATGAGATAAACTTATTAATAGAAAGTAAGGTAAATGAGGTTGGGTAATAATATTAAATAAAAATTATTACAGATAATTAAAACAGTATTTAATAAATGTCAAATTTTCCTATTGAATTGTGGCCAAAAGTTCGATATTACACTTTTCCATTCAATCTAATATATCTCAATATGCCAATAATAAGAATTTACAATACATTGAGAAATATTTGATTGGAAAAATAGTTAAAATACTAATTGTAATGAGGTTATTCTTTTAGAATAAATATATATAAGAAATGACGTGTTTATAGTAATTAAAAAACTCGTCGTAGACGTAGCCTATACTGTAATATTATATATATAAATAAATAAAAACAATAAATAATTCTAACCTCATAATACCAAACGCATAATCGAGGAAAAATGAAATTACTCTTATTAGTGATATTACAATGCTATGGAAAAAGTTAGTTAGTCATGAAAAGATTATCTCACGCAACGAATAAAAATCTTATCTATACGTAGAACGTTCTAGAGAACGGCAACAAGTTTCCTTTATTAATTCATTTTAATGGACTCTGAGAGCGATAACCGGGTTACGACAGAGCCAGAAAGAAACGATACAAATTTCATTTCTACAAGCTCATGAATGAACGAAGAGAAACGTTTAACGGTTCATCTTTAAACCATATTATTAAAGGTTATTTAATTTCTTCTTTTTTTTCATTATTATTATTATTATTGTTAGAAAAAAATCAGTACTTTATTTACTCATACTAAATACGTTTGACAAACAACACAGAAGTATATTCGTATTACTCAAATTTCGAGTACAAAAATCAAGTTACTCGCAATAAGAATGTTTCAATTTAGGGTCTTCAAAATATTGTTTAATAATTTTATTGATTATTTACAAACTTTCAAATAACATATAAAAAATATCAAACACGCGTTATTGAAACTTAACACTGATCCACGTTAGATAGATTGTATGTAATCGTGATACTCAATTAAAAGATTCATTCAAAATTAAAATAGGAAAAAATAATAAAAAGTACAAGATCGTTACTTTAATTCGACTATAAACAACAAAAAATTCACCTGGCTTTTACGGTCGTTCCCCTGAGAATCAGGATTTCGAAGAAGAAAAAAGAAAAAGTAGTAGTAGTAGGAGGAGAAGGAGGAGGAAGAAGGGGTAACTAAGAAAGAGAGAGAAGGGTTGGGGTTTGAGGGAGAAGGGAGAAAAGGGCCGATAAAAGCGCACTTATCGTTCTCGCGATTAATGCGGAACAGCCGGCAAAAGAGAGGAGTTTCTCAGCCACCACAAACTAAGGAACGCGATCACGGTCGTCGACTTCCAAATCTATAGTGAAGATAAAAACGGAACAAAAAGTATGCGAGTCGTCCGATAAAAGTGTGCACGATCGACTCCGAGTGTAGAGAAAAGAAACAGAGAAACCTGCAAGATTGGATTGGGGGATGAGGTTTGGAAGAAAAGTGGGAGAATAAGTGCGACCGTGTGAGTGTGTGTTTACGAATGAGTGTAAGTAAATGAGTGAGAAAGAAAAGTAGGAAGAGGAGAAAGGGTAAAAGAAGAGAGAAAGATGAAAGAGAACACCCTCGGCGTCCTTCGACGACCGCCACAGTTTGCTGACCCTGTTTGCAAAGAGCAAAAATCGATGATCGACCGAGAAGGACGAGAAAGGGCCAATTGGAGTCAAAAGAAGAAGAAGAAGAAGAAGAAGAACGAGTAGGGTAGGGGGGAAGGAAGGAAGGAAAGAGGAGTCGGTTCTTTTCCTTTCCCCTTCCAGTTCCCCCGGTGCCGAAAACCGAATGCACCGGAATGACAAGTAACCATGAAGGAAGCCAGTTCCTGGATTTAGTTTCCGAAGGCTATCGATTTTATTTATCGATTCGGCTTTCTGTAATGTCGCTTACGTGCAGGGAATGTTTCAAACCGAGTTCACGCCGGGCGACTTTCAACGGTGTGTATGTGTGTGTGTGTATGTGCGTGTGTATGTGCGTGTGGTTGTGCTTGCCTGCTGGTCCCGAGCTAAAAATATATACCCTTAACTATAGTCGTCTTCTCTCTTTTCGATCGGCACCACGATGAGTACAAAAATGTTAACCTTCTCTCCTCCACCTCACCCTTCTTCTTCTCATCCTTCTTCTGTCGAGAAAAGAGGGATAAGAAAGATTATCGTTGACCCTTCGAGAACGATCCTTCGATATCTGTTGCATGCACAGGTAATCGATTAATATTACTTTTCGTTCCTTCCACAAAACACGATACGAAACGAGACCGAGAGATGGGAAAAAGTTTAAAATTCGGAGGATTACGAGGTAAAGAGAGAAAGAGAGAGAGAGAGAGAGAGAGAGAGAGAGAGAGAGAGAGAGTAATGTACCGTATTTCTTTCTTCCTTTTTCTCCAACCTGTACTGGGGACTTAATTAGCATCGAATAAAATATTAAGATTTAATCGAATCTCAACGGAAATTCAAAAGAAAAAAACTCAAATGAATAATAAGGAGAAAAAAGTAAATGAATCTGTCCCTTAACCCCCCTCTACCCCCCTTTTCGGATAAGAAGGAACATCAAGAAGGATGCACCGATACAAAATGTTTCACGGCGCCGACAGTGTCCTCTCCTCCCTTTCCTTCGGTTTATTCGAGTCTGTCAGCAAGTCGAATTTTTGAGAAGAGTCGTGTGTATATGTACATATATGTATGTATGTATATATGTATGTATGTATACTGATTCGTTGGTCCAGTACTGAAAACCGGCCATATTTCAACGATCGACAGGAGGAAGTCGAAACTTGGAGATAAACGATTGTCGAATTTCGAACGGACCTCTTTCTACTTACCGTTCCTTATTATTCTTATTTTTCTTCTTATTCTTGTTATTTTTTCTTGTTTTTTTATCTTACAGACGAATTATTTTCGATGCGAATTTGAAAACATCGTGAGAGTCAAACATGAAAATGAAAAAGAAAGACAGAGAGAGAGAGAAGTTGTTTCGTCCGAGAAACGAACGTCCGCTCCTTGACCTCGGTCTCATTTAACTTGCAAATTCTCTTCTGCACTAGTCTAACCTAAGTTTAAAGAAAGAGGATAGACAGCAGACTATGCAGGCCGGGTTTCCAGAAGAACGAAATATCGTTGCGGACGGTGAATGTCAGCGAATAAAACGTAGGCGAACGTGTACGATCATTAGAAAACCCACGATCACGGATAAAAGTGTCGTTATCGAGAATTATATTAATCGAATTTTGATACGAGAATTTGAACCTTTTTTGTTTAAACTAAAAAAATTGTTTTCTTTATTTTTCTCTTTTATACACGAAATTTTATTTTAATTTTCAATTATTTTCTCTCAACTGTAATATCGCAAATAATAATTATTTATTCTAATCTTACAACGAGTAACATATTAAATTTGTCAAGTATGAAATATTAGCAACTAAATACACATAAATTGTATTTGATTTTTGCTCCATTTCATATTTGATTACCTGAATTGCAAATAAAGTGCAGATTATAATTAATTCCATTATATATTTCTTTTAAAGAAATTCATTTTGATAAACTAAAATTAAAATATTTCGAGATTACCAAGAACAATTTTTGTTAAGAATATTATTTGTTTTGTTTATTATTTTATATTTTTTCAAAAAATAACCTTATACTCTACTTTCTTATTAATTTTAATCGTAAAAGATTAACCGAAAGTCGTTCACTTGGCCAACAACAGTATCTTTAAGATAAACCGACATTAAAATAAAAAGAAAAGGAAAATAAGGAAAACGTTAAGCTATCGAAGAAACGAGAACGAGGGGCTAGTTTTGTTAGCTGGGCGTTCTCTTAGAAGGTTAACCCCCCCCCCCCCCATTGCTTGCGTATAGATTGCTATAAGTTTATATATATATACATATACCATTGCGTGTAAGAAAAAGAGAAAGAAGGAAAGAGATAGGACTATTACCGCTACGAATCGCGGCCGTTCGTTCATTCGCTCTCCATTGGTTTTGCCCCACACATACACACACCTACACACACATACAATATTACTACATATACGATATGAAGTAAACGCGCGAGCACAATTCGCGTGAAAGTTTAGTTATCCTCGATCGAGAGATAAAAATTCTCCTGTGAGAACTGCTACGTAGTCCTAAGAACTTGCGTATACGTGGTAGCTAATCGACTTCTCAACGAACATAATCGAGTGAACTATGACCTTTACGGACGATCTCTCGTTGAACGAGAGATTCAAGTGCCGTTAAAAAGACTCACATTTCGCTAAACCGTTTTCAAATGAATACGCGTTATATTCTGAGAATAATCAAGTTCGATGATATATTTCGTTAAAAAGCAAACTCGAATTTAATGATCATAATCTATCTTTATGTATCTTTCAAGGAATATTTAATTTAACTAAAACTTATTTCTTATATCATAACTCTTTTGGATATAATGAAATGATAAAAAGGTACGTTCGTTGAAAAGTAATCGTTGATTTATGAAAATAATCATTTCAATGCGACTTATGTGATTTTTGCATTTGTACATTTTGTTTATTTCTAAATCTTATTCTCTTTTCTGAAATATTTCTTTTACTTTACTTTATCTCGACGTTCACTTAGTTTGGAAGAATATGGAAAGTTGGATGATGCAGTAAAAGAGAATAGAGATAAATCACGTAGACACGAGATTCATTTCTGTACGAAAAACAACGGCAAAGAGAGAGAAAGAGAGAGAGAGAGAGAAGAAAAAAAAAAGATGTAAACGTGTTAGTGCGTTTCATCCTTTCAATCTTCTTACGTGAGATTCGCGAGAATAATTTCGGAGGAAAAGGTCAACGTGGGTCGTCGTAGTCCGTCTATAAAATTACCATTCCACCACGATTCGGAATTTTATTCGCTTATTTCTTACCATAAGTCGTGTCGTGTCGTCGTGTTATGTCGTGTCGTGTCATATCGTTGTTGTGTCGTCATCATTGTATGCGTGTATGAGTATGAAACCTACGTGCAGATAGCCACGTACCATTTCAAATCTTAAAAGAAGGACCAAAATTGTTGATAGTAACGACGAAAGTGAAATAAAATCTCTGGAAACCGTTATACGATATTATATACGAAAATCATCGAGAGAAAATCATATTATTTAATTGTAAAAATGTGTATACGTGTGTATGCATAATGAATCCTAAAAGTATTCTTACCCCTATCTTCCCCCCTAACGCCAATTTAATACAATCAATATTTTCTTACAATATTTTTATACACAGGAAACATATTTTAGATTTAAATTCGTATAAAAGTTTTATTACCGCTTGATAAATAATTACTTGTATTTATTATTATTATTATTATTGTAAATATAATACTTAAAATGAGATCAATTTGAAAATATTATTAATCTTAAAGTAAGTATTTGGTATAAAAGTATTGTGTAGCATTGTATTGCAAGAAAATATCATTGATTTACAATAAAAGCAAGTAGGAATATTCCTCTTAACTAATTTATTTATTTATACATATATGTGTTCACTTTTTATACGAGGATTTTGTTAAATAATAATTATATTCTTGTACATAGACAAATATAGATTTATAGATACTCCGTTTCATCAGAATCTGTATTACGTTCATTCGGTATGCGTTATTTAACTGTTGATTGCATAATTATGCAATCTAAAATGAAATCATCTTAATTCGCTTCCCCGTATGATAAAAATTGAAAAAGAGAGAGAAAGAGAAAGAGATATAGGAAGGTTTCTTTTAAAGTATGGCAACGAATGGCAACAGCAATACCAACTCGCGACACGATATCTGCAATACTTCTTCTTGTTTTTTTTTTTCTGGACCATCTTGGCAAGCCGCAACTCGTATCGAGTATTTCTGCTTCTTGCGTAACTGGTATATATGTGTGTGTGTACATCGAGAAGTCATGATTCGAAGGCACAATGCGGCTAACGAGTGATAATCGGGAGAAGGGAGTGAGAAGAAGAAGAAGAAGAAAATGAAAATGAATGACAAAAAAGTATTAGGTGTTGGAATTAACTCATAGCGTTATACTAAAGATGATATGAGTTTGAAAGTATTTTGTTTTCACCTTCAGAAACAAATTTATCGTAAACCAGCTCTAACAAGGTTTTATTTTTACGACAAATATTATGTTTTAATTGTTAATAACATCATGTTAATATTATTTAAATATGTTGAGGTTTATCCCAAATAAAGTGTTTTTGCGGGAACAACACAAAAGAACAAGTTTTTTACATCGTATTGTTACTAGTGATGAAAAGTGGATACATTATGACAATCCTAAGCATAGAAAATCATGGGTTAAGCACGGACAACCATCATCATCAGTGGCAAAACGCAATATTCATGGATCTAAGCTCCTCCTTTGTATTTGGTGGGATCAACAAGGTGTAGTTTATTATGAATTGTTAAAACCCAATGAAACTATCACTGGGAATCGCTACCGGTTACGATTGATGCGTTTGAGTCGTGCATTGAAGGAAAAACGGCCGGAATGGAGCAAAAGGCACGATAAAGTTATTTTACTGCACGACAATGCTCGACCTTGCGAAACGCAAGTGAAAACATACCTGGAAACATTGAAATGGGAAGTCTTAACCCGCTGTATTCTCCGGATATTGCCCCTTTGGATTACCACCTGTTTCGATCAATGGCTCATGGTTTATCAGGGGAAAAATTAACATCTTATGAGGATTGGCAAAATTGGATCGATTCATGGATTGCCTCCAAGGACGAAGAGTTTTTTCAAAGGGGTATTCGACAGTTACCTGAAAAATGGGAAAAAGTAGTGGCAAGCGATGGACAGTATTTTCAATAATGTAATTTTTTACTTTCATTTCAAATAAATCGTTATTTTTTAATTAACAAAACGCTACGAATTATTTCCAACACCTAATATATCAATTTGATTTGCATCCCTATTTATAATATAATTCTATGTTTTCTTTATGTTTTCTTATCGTTCATAAACACAAATAAAATGAGATATAGTATTTTATTAATTGATCATTCAAAATGATTGATAGTAATTGTACAGCGAGAAACCGATCGATTACGTTTCAAATCGATTTCAACGAAACCATGATTTTCAATATGCTACTTCTTAGTTAGGTTAGAAAGGCTTTGCAAATCTCTCGCGTACATATATGTACATATAATATACATGTACGTGTAGATATGCAGACTAAACTGGCTTCATTCGTCCAGATCCTGCACGTATAACCCTCTCGTGCAACTATGAGGAGAAGGTCACACGGTGGAGTAAGAAGGGAAGAAAGAGGAAAAGTATTTCTTGTTTTCTTGATGACACGTACAATAACAATAATAATAACCATGTTGGATTTGGACCTTTCACGTACGACTCCCATATGTGTAACATTGTCCCCGCGTCCTGTAACCATGAAAATATTTTATCTTCCAGGAATATGAGAATTATTTTAATTTTTTATTTTTTATCGTAGAAGACTATCACGTAATCTATCTTATCAGAATAATATTTATTTTATTATAATAGTATAAATATTCTTTTTAAATGTGGATATTTAAATATATCATTTTTTAAATCACGTTAAAAATTAGAAGTTATTCGTTCGTACAATATTACGTATTTCTACATAGAAACACGATTTAATTTTATTATAATTATTAAATATAAAATTATTTAATTTTATTTAAATTATTAATTTTTATTACAATTATTAAATTTTATTACAATTATTAAATTTTATTACAATTATCTAATTATATTTCAATTATTAAATTTTATTATAATTATTAAATATAAAATTATTTAATTTTATTTAAATTATTAAATTTGTATTATAATTATTAAATATAAAAATAATAAAATTTTAATAATAAAATTGAAATTTAAATTATTTCTTATACCATATAAACCGTATAATTAAATAAATCCATATTAAATCATAAGTTAAACTATTCATACAATACTACGAATTTCTTATAACATAGAAACAATATTGCATTTCGACGTTAATTGAACTCGACGTAAGCGTCGTTTCTAATTCAACGACTAAAGTGCTACGCTACGTCGTAGTAGTTTGACTGACTTTATCTCATTAAACGTAGAGAGTAAGATAGACAGAAACAGAGAAAAGACTGAGACAGAGACAGAGAGATAGTAACACGGAAATCCGAACTAGTCGCCATTAATTATGGCCCGGATCCCGTAGATAATTAAAGAAATTAGCGGATAAATGTCGAGACGCGTCAAGTTGAATATTCCGTTCTTCCATTAGACTTCCCTCCCCTTCTCCCTCTCTCTCTCACCCCCTTTTCCCTCTCATACCACCACCACCACCACCACCACCACCACCCTCTTTCTCTTCTGCGTAATCCCCTCTCTCTTCGTCATTCCAAGTCCGAGTTCTCGTCTCACCCCTGTGTCCGGTCTCATCGGCGCCCTGTTTCCTCTCTCTCTCTGTCTCTCTCTCTCTTTCGAGATGCAAATCCATTGTGCAACGAATGCAACGGCTGGCTACGTGTATCCATACAAAACTCTACGGTGAAATTCGTTCCAGTTGCGTTCTTGTTGGGTGCTGCTCGTTAGCCGATTACACAACAGAAAACCGTCGGTGCAACAACACAACCGTTCACCTAACTTGCCAGACGGCAACAGACGGCTGGATTTTTTCTCTCCCCGGCCAATAATCCGTTTTCTTTCTCTCTCTCTCTCTCTCTCTCTCTCTCTCTCTCTCTCTTGCGTTCGGTTTTATCTCCCAATTACGTATACTACTCTCCAGCTTAACGAGACTTTTATCCTAACGAGGTAGAATGAACAAAGAGTGCATTTTTTCTTTTCTTCTTTCCTCTCTCTCTCTCTCTCTCTCTCTTTCTCTTTCTCTTTCTTTTTCTCTCTTTATTGGTTTCTCATACGAGTAGGAAGAATCATATACCCCGTTCGTATACCCAAAACGTGTTTTATATTTTTGTTTCTCTTCTTCGAATAGTTAGATGATATTATCTCAAATTATCTGACTCGTGGCGAGTAAATGTGATGACCGAAAGGAAGAAACACACGACATGGGGATTAGACGGTGTCGTCCAGGTACCGGCAATGGCGTCTTCGTGGATGTCGATGACCCGTTGAACGTTGCTCGCTACCTTTGCGAGAAGAAGAAATAAAATAAAAATACAAAAAACATGAAGATGAAGAAGAAGAAGAAGTAAGAAAGGAAGAACACGAAGAAAAATAAGACAACGTTAAGTAGCAAGAAAAAAAGATGAAGATGAAGAAGAAGTAGAGGGAATACGTAAGAAAGGGGAGGGAAAAAAAAGATGAACGAGTCTGTCTCTTTCCTTTCTTCACAAAACGAAGAAAAAGAAGAAGTAGTAGGAGGAAAAGGAAGAGCAAGAAAAGGATGAGGACGAAGACGAAGACGAAGACGAGGATCAATCCTGGAGCACACAGAGTGTCCGCTTTCGAGCTCACGATGGGGTCGTCGGACCAACCAGTGTGTTTAGTAGTTAGGAAGCTAATGGATGCCTTAAAGAACGACGGGTACATCGTGTTGCACGACGTGGACGCTGGTCCCGGTGTTAGAACCGATTTCCTGGTCTCCTTCACTCCACCTCACCTCTCCTTTCCATTCCACTCCACTCCACTCCACTCGACTCGACTCTACTCCACTCCTTTCCTCTCCACTTCTCTTCTTCTTCTTCTTCTTCTTCTTCTTCTCTTACAGCAAAAGGATGTAGTCTTCTTCTGTTTCTCGTAACCCTCTATTTGACCTTGGGTCATTGATCTTCTACCGCCCTTCTACGTAAAACGCACGCTCTTAATGGGACCGTGCCAAGTAGTTTCAAGTACGTTTCGTGCTTCTCTTGTAAAAGAGTGGAAAAGATTGTTGGAAACGTGTAAGAGAGAGAAAGATATACCTAGTCATGGTTGTATCCTAGTTGTAGTATATACTAGTAGTAGTAATAGTAGTAGTAGTAGTGACGTGTGGGAAAGAGTGTGGATGTATACCAACGTGAAAGGTTCTCAAAGATTTTTCTTCCTATAGGAAGTAAAAAAAACTTACTGCAAACTCCCCTCTGTTTCCCCTCCCCTCTCCTACCTCATCTCACCTCACCTCATCACACTGCTAAACGATTTTTCGATAGTGTTGTATTACCTACTTTATATCTATACTATATACACACGACTTTGTTAGATTTATACTCACGAATGAGCTATTATAAATTGTAATGCTCAAGATGCCATCCTCATCCTCCTCATCCAACTCCCCGATTGGGACTAACAGATAGATACCACGGCACTTTCGCCGACGTGTTGGATACTGGAAAGTGTCGATATCCTCGAGAAGACATCGAGGAATGCTGATCTCGTTATGGGAATAGTCGTGTCTCGTCTTGTCTTTATCTTACACGATTTTCACGTACGGATTTGTTGAACAAGAAACTTTTATTCGAGTTTTAATCATGCAGTATTGTAAATAACGTAAAATAAACTTGTAAATGATTAAAAGAAGGAACGGGGATTTATGTTTCTTTTTTCTTTTCTCCTCAAAAAATTCGATTTTGTAAAAATATTTAGAAAATTTCAGCTTTTTTCTTAATGGTGAATAATGAATGTTCTTGTTTAAGCATCAAAACTTAGTAGATTTTATTCAGAAAATTCCATTCCTAGTCATGGAATAATCAGTATTTCAAACTAATGATTCATTTTTAACGTTAAAATAAGATTCATGCTTTGATTGAAGGAAATAAGAACGAATAAATGGTGTGAGTAAAGGAGGAGAAGAAAGAAGAGGAAATATGAAGAATCAAAGTGATCGTGTCTAAGAAATTATTGTTTCATTTTGATATCTTTCCTTTTGTATTATTATTATTATGTTTTACCTTTTTTTTTATTTACACTTATGTATATGTATTGAAAAAAGAAATGTCGGATTTTTAGCCACAATTTAATGGAAAAAATCTGACATTATTTTGTGTACCAACCAAATATATTTTTTAATTTTGGTTGTTAAGGTGCATTGCAACGGTTAAAGAGTGCAACAAGTAACCAACTATAATTCGAGAAAAGACGTTTTAATATGCGCTTGGGAAGTCATACACGCATTCGGTGGCTGCGGTGAAAGTGTATACTTTCTACAGCATCCAAACGACGACTACCGCATTAAAGCCTCGCTTAGAACCTTTTTTTGCAGCATATTCTGAAAAATATTTCTTTTTTTTTCACCTTCTCAGGAATGCATTTACTAGTTTATGATATTTATGCATTATTATGTCTCCTATTTTTCTTTTTTTCTTGAGATAAAAATTATATAGCTGAATTAACTAAAGGAATAATAAAATTGTAGAAGATTTGCAAGAAAATTGAATGTATACCAGGAAGAAAATATGAAATTAGATTAATGAATAATATTAATTCAACGAGAAGAGGTGGAAGAAGAAGAAGAAGGAGGAGGAGGATGAGGAGGATGAGGAGGAGGAGGAGGAGAGAAGACGTGTTCCGAGATAACATACATTGTAAAATTTACATCGTGTTTTTAAAATATTCAAGAAAACGTGGCACGATGGTAATTGATACTCGGTTTAAAGTAAAGTCGTGACTGCAGTTTTAAAGACTCGAATAAGGTTCCGGAAAAGAAGAAGCCAACTTACAAATATAATAAGCGCCTCTACGTACTCTCTCGCTGACGACGGGTTCTTCGTGAATAAAAGACGAAGAAGGGAAGAAAAAAGGAAGGGGGAACCCTGATGAGAGAGACTCGTGAAAGTATTTGTTGCTTTGATAAACATTTTTATAAACGTATGATATTAAAAGGAGGGTGGGGTGGAGGGGGAAGAGAGTAAGCCAGTGGAACGACGAAAACACGACCGGTCAAGGCTCTTATTATTTTTTTCCATTTCAAATGGAAATACTTCTTGTTAAGGTTCCTTTAAAAAACAAAAAATAACATTCTTCTTTATCGTACGAAAATATATTATAAATATTTAGAATAATAATTTTTTTTTTTAAACTATTAGGTTGTGTCAAGTATGAAGTGGAGCAAAAAA
>JACGTP010000254.1:0-39917 GCA_023678845.1 Mischocyttarus mexicanus | reverse complement strand
ATAAATATACTTATTGATTATCTAAATATTAAGAAATAAAATAAAAATCTATCATTAGAAATAGATAGCAGCTGGTCAAAAGTAGGTCACTGTTGAGAGAAATAGGTCAACGATACAAAAGTAGGTCAGTCGTACAAAACCACAGTAATAGTCTCATACGTATTAAGTGTGTTAAGAGAAATGTTCCGGTATTGATTTTTCTCTCGGGTAATTCTTGGAAATTCGTTATAGACGAAATTCTCAGAAAAAAATTCCTTAACTACCGGCTTGGTCGAGCGTTCAATCTTTTGTTTATGTTCGTTTATCTCCGTCACTCTTCGGCCGGTGTCGACAACCGAACGTTGTCATCTCGTAGTTTGATTTGTAATTGACCTTCGTGTATGTTCGGTAATTTTCGAATGCATTCGTAATTACTTTTCGATAATTATCGTTAGTCTTCTTCGAGCGTCGGAAGGTGTAACAAGGATATAAGTTAAAGTGACATTTATTTCGCGTCGCGTGTGCGTGTATTCTTTCTTATGCAAGTGATATGCATACGTGGTTTTAACATTACATTATTTCGAACGTAATTCAAAATATAAAAGAATTTTGATATCTTTTTATTTTATATGTTTTTAAATAAATTCTACCAGCCGGACCTCAATACTGGACTGAAGTATTAATTAAAAAATGCATTACTAATTTTCCCTCTTTTCAGATAGATATTCTTTTATATTTAGACGTGTATTCACGCACATGTACATAGAATAAGATTTCTTACAAGTGGTGTTAGTATAACGAAAATAATATTCGAAATAAATAAAATTAATCCCCTCCGATAATCGTGTAAACAACTTTCGAAAAAAAAACTTTAATAGCTTATTTCGAGCCAGTCTAACAGTCGATTTCAAGGAGGAAGGTACGCATAGCTTATACTTATTACATTTAAATTATAATATACATTTTCTATAATAATTTAACAATTATTTATCATATGTCTACTACTCTAATGCACTGTTCTTATATCTAAGATTGTTCTAACACGTATACATCAGTTTTTAAACAGTACATACTTTTAAACTTACTTTGAATATAAAATAATTTCAATATCTGTTTATTTTATACATTTTTAGATAAATGTTTTTACCTGGATGTCGTTATTGGACCTAAATATTATTACCAAAATGCCTTGATAATCTTCACTTCTTTCAGATAGATATTCAGTTAGATTTACATACGTTTGTACACGTATATGCGTTTAGAATAAGATCTACGAGTAGCGCATTTATAACGAGAATAATATTCGAAATTAATAGAATTTATCCCCTTCGATAATCTTATAAACATCTCTTAATAAAATAACTTTCATGGAGGACATCGAGCCAGTCTAACTGTGGATTTCGAAGAAAACAGTACGACGAATTAATTTTCTGAGATTTTATTATATTTATACCATCATTTAGAATATTTATACCGTATAATACAAAGCCTTTGCATGAACAACTTGTACATGGTATGATAACTAAAAGGGTTAATAATAATCAATTATGTTTTATTTTTAATCAAGGTGCAAGAAAAAGATTACGAAGGCCTACAACTTTAACACCATCGATCTCAAACGATCAAGAAGTATCGGCTAGTGTTAACAGGTTCAAGATCACACGAAATCGTGTTAACAATAAAAATACCAAAAATGAGATTCAACCTGGGAAGACTAACAACGATTACAAAGTACATTGATAAAATAATATACTTTATAATTATTTTATTCTTTATCATTTATTGTTTATTAATATTCTCTCTTTAATTACATCCATAATTAATTATTAATTTTATTATTCTTCGTTCTCCCTAACACAGGTTGTATGTTATTATACAAATTGGTCACAGTATCGAACAAAGGTTGGTAAATTCATGCCAGAAGATATCCAACCAGATCTTTGCACCCACATAGTATTTGCATTCGGATGGTTGAAAAAAAATAAATTGACTAGTTTCGAATCTAACGATGAAACCAAGGACGGTAAAATTGGTCTTTACGAGAGAATGATTAACTTGAAAAAAGCTAATCCATCTTTAAAGATTTTACTTGCCGTCGGTACGTATGTCTTCTATCTTTAATTTCTTCAATTAAACTATCGAATTAATCAATCAAAATAAACCGATAAATGCAAATATATTTATAAAAAGAAGGAAAGAGAAGAAATTTATTATATAAAAATGCTTTTCATTACTAGTGTGTAAATTTTGTATTTTTATTATCGAAAGGTGGGTGGTCTTTTGGTACTCAAAAATTCAAGGACGTTTCATCGACGAGATATGCGAGACAAACGTTCATTTACAGTGCTATTCCATATTTACGTGATCGAGATTTTGATGGGCTTGATATTGATTGGGAATATCCAAAAGGTGGAGATGACAAGAAGAATTATGTTCTACTGTTGAAAGGTGATTAATATTTATATTAATATTGAAAAAGTTAGAAATCATCGTGTTTTCTCTGTTTCTTTTTATATTTAAACCTTTCGGTACGAATGTTCTGTCTGTACAAGATGTCTCACCAAAAATGCATCAGTCCTTTTCTCGTAATGATAACGTCATTGTATCTAAACACGTTCTACAGCCAATCTTGTTAATATTTTCTTTATCAGAACTTCGAGAAGCCTTTGAAGCTGAAGCACAAGAAAGAAAAAAACCACGTCTTCTTTTGACGGCTGCTGTACCTGTTGGTCCTGATAACGTTAAAGGTGGTTACGATGTACCAGCTGTTGCCAGGTTAGAATTTCTTATCATTCTGTTTAATTCTTATTTATTCATTATTCATTATTTCACTTCGTACTTGAACTCTTATATGGATTGGTAGAGTTTTAGTATTGATTGATCACGTATTTAGATGTACAAATAAATTTCCGTGATTGATGATTTTAAATGATGTAAAATTGCTTGCTGAGTTACTCCTAATATAAGTGCCTGTTTTTTTTTTGCGTTTGGCATGAATTTTCAATCAATAATATTTCTAATTCTGCGTATTCGTACACTTTCAGCCTTCCGTTACGTATTTTATCTTCGACGTCACAGTCTCTCTGTTCTTGAACTATAAAAACCATTCATGAAAACTTCTCTAACTTAAAAAAGCCTCGACATATGCCTCTACAAGCAATCGATGCTTCATCAGATGCAGATTTCTTTAAATTAAATAATTTAATCAAAAGTTCTTGCAAATGGTGCTTATTCGGTTCAAAACTCGACATTTTCGAAGGAAAAAAAATATCTGTTATCGATACAAAATGACTAATATACCAAGATTATGTTGTCGAGAGATGTCAAACTCTACGATATGACGTTTTACATGAAACAATTTTAACCATAATTTAATCATAAAACCATACTTTGTTGTACGGTGGAAACTTATTTGTACACCTAATATTATTTAACACTAGATTTACGGAATGAGCTAATTTGACCTATTAAAAATTTCATTACGACATAAATATATATAAAAAACTTAAATATTATTTTTTTAAAACATATATAATGGTTTTGAGTTACGTAATATGTAAATGTTGATTCCTCTCTTACCACAGACCCCTTCTTCATTTAATGTGGTATACCAATTTTAGCAGTTGTGAGTTAATTTGATTCATAAAATGATCTAATAGTTAATCGTATACCCATGAAATTTATAGTTTACCATCAAACCTGAGTCCAAGTACTCTAACCATTTATAAAAGCAAGCCTACAATAAAAAAGTTTGATTAAGAAGGTCGAATTGGCTTTCAGTAAAAAATAAGTACATTTAATTATAAATTCATTTGTCTTTTCCGTCTGGTTTGTTTATTCAGTTACTTAGACTTTATAAATCTCATGGCATACGACTTTCATGGTAAATGGGAAAGAGAAACCGGACACAATGCACCACTTTTTGCGTCATCCTTGGATTCGGAATGGCAAAAACAGTTAAGCGTTGACAATGCTGCATCAATGTGGGTAAGATTGGGTGCACCTAAGGAAAAGTTGATCATCGGTATGCCTACATATGGTAGATCATTTACTCTATCAAACCCATCAAACTTCCGTGTTCATTCAGCTGCCAGTGGTGGTGGTAAAGCTGGAGAGTATACCAAGGAATCCGGTTTCTTGGCTTATTACGAGGCAAGTCATTAATTATTTCTTTAAACTTTCTTCTTCTTCTTATTCAATTTTGTTGTTCCTTGTTCGTTTAATCACTGAGAGAGAAATAAAACCAATGGTGTTCCAACAGATTTGTGAAATGTTACAAAATGGGGCAGCTTATATTTGGGATGACGAAATGAAAGTACCATATTTGGTTTACGGTGATCAATGGGTAGGTTTTGACGATGAAAGATCAATCAGGAATAAAATGCATTGGTTGAAATCTACCGGTTATGGTGGTGCTATGGTTTGGACTGTCGATATGGATGACTTCAATGGTACTTCTTGTGTTGGTAATGTTAAATATCCATTAATCGGTGCAATAAGAGAAGAACTAAAAGGAATTTCACGAGGGTCGAATGCCAAAGATGTTGATTGGAGTTCGGTCGCTGCTACCATAACTGAAACTATAATAAAGAAACCTGAACCATACAAGATTTCTATCTCCGATGCTTTGAACAAGGCTAAAAAAGTACCAAAAACTACCCAGTTGGTTATCAATGCTCCAACCAACGGTAAATATATGATCCTAATTATTTTTTTTTGTTGAGGACTGAAATCGAAGTCAATGGTGTTTTTTTTATAAAACAAGAACCATTTGTGTTTTACAGAAAGAGAAGCACAGGCCATTTGTTATTTGACCAACTGGTCTCACAAGAGACCAGGCCTTGGTAAATTCTTGCCGGAGGATATTGACCCAACCCTGTGCACCCACGTTGTCTATGCTTTCGCGACCTTGAACGATCATATGCTTAGCGAAGGAAGCGATCAGGATGTTGAAATGTATAAACGACTGATCGCTCTTCGTGAAAAAAATCCAGACATGAAAGTATGATAGTTTTTTTTTTATTCTTTTTTTTTATTATTATTTATTATTGTTAATATTTTATAATAACATTGGAATGATTTATTTAGATATTATTAGCTATCGGAGGTTGGGCTTTTGGATCGACACCTTTCAAAACGTTAACCAGTAATACTTTCCGAATGAATCAATTTGTTTACGAAGCTATCGAGTTTTTAAGAAAATACAAATTCGATGGATTAGACGTTGATTGGGAATATCCACGGTAATTATTTATATTTCGAAATAATAATTAAACTCGTATAAAAGAAAGAAAAGATCAAAGAAATTATTTTGTAGAGGAGCTGACGATCGTACGGCTTACGTGAATCTTTTGAAAGAACTCAGGCTTGCTTTCGAAGGCGAAGCTAAGAGTTCTGATCAACCTAAATTAATTTTATCAGCTGCCGTACCTGCTAGTTTTGAAGCTATTGCCGCAGGGTAAGAAGTGTCCCGTTACAAAAGAAAAATAGAATAAAAAATAATACAAAAGTTAATAAAATTAATTATACATAGAAAAAAATTGAATCGATTAGATACGATGTTCCTGAAATATCCAAGTACCTGGACTTCATCAATGTGATGACATACGATTTTCATGGTCAATGGGAACGACAAGTTGGACACAACAGTCCTCTTTATCCTCTAGAAAGTGCAACGAGTTATCAAAAGAAATTAACTGTTGTAAGTATCAATGAAATGAATATTAATCAAAATTGTACAACACTTTCATATTGAAAAATTGAAATTGTCATTGAACTTAGTTCTCTTTTTTTTCTAATCCAATTTTTTGTAGGATTACAGTGCACGTGAATGGGTTAAACAAGGTGCACCTAAAGAAAAATTGATGATTGGTATGCCAACTTATGGAAGATCTTTTACTTTAGTTGACCAAGACAAATTTGATATTGGAGCACCTGCTTCTGGTGGTGGAATACCTGGCAATTACACTAACGAAGCTGGATTCTTATCGTATTACGAAGTAAATCTATATTTAATTGATTTCTAATTTAACTAAACTTAATTTACGATTAGAAAAATATGATTGTTTTCATTTATACTAAATTTCTATCATAGGTATGTGGATTTTTGAACGAGGATAATACAACTTTGGTATGGGATAGCGAACAACAAGTACCGTTTGCTTACAAAGGTGATCAATGGGTTGGTTTTGATGATGAAAGAAGTCTTATTAACAAAGTAAGTGAACAACACGATTGATTAACGAATTAACATGTTCGCGATGGGGTGTACCACCGGTGGTACATTCTTGTCTGTCCTATGGGACGGGATGACCCACCGGTGGTACATTATTTGCAGCGTTTAAGAACATTCCTTGCAATGACTGAATATCTGTTTATAAAATGAACGTTGCTATCCTTTATTTGCCTTACTGATATTTCTTCAGTTATTAACAGTTTATCAATAATTTTTTCCCTAAATTTAAAAATGCTCATTTGACCACTACCCCATGTTTTATGTATGTAATATGCATTTACTAGTAGCTGTATTGCAATCTTTCTATACCATATACCCGCCCGATGGGATCAAGCACGAAAAACAAGACCAAATTTGTATATTCTCTTATATTTTATTTTGTAGATGAACTGGTTGAAAGAGGAAGGTTTTGGTGGTGTTATGATCTGGTCAATCGACATGGATGATTTCCGAGGATCATGTGGTGCAGGAAAATATCCTTTAATCAAAGCAATGAAAAAAGAATTGTCAAATTACAAGGTTACATTGGAATATGATGGACCTTATGAGGCGTTTTCTAGAAATGGCAAATACACGACGAAAGATCGTAAGAAAAAATATTAAAATATTAAAATATTATTAGTATATTAACGAATAATAATTATATAATAACGAAAGGGTTAAAATAATTTAAGAAACAAAAAAAAATAGAAACATTTCTCAAACTGTTTAATCAAATTTAATATTTTCATTATTTTTAAAGCAAACGAAGTGAGCTGTGACGAGGAAGACAATCACATATCCTATCACCCAGACAAAAGTGATTGCACGATGTATTACATGTGTGAAGGTGAACGTAAACATCACATGCCTTGTCCAGTTAATTTAGTTTTCAACCCTAACGAGAACGTCTGCGATTGGCCGGAAAATGTTGAAGGTTGTTTGCAACACACGCAAGCACCACCTTTGAGGAAATAAACCATGAGTTTTTTTTTAAAGGAAAATTATATTTTCTTTTTTCTATTTCAAAAAAAGAACAAACAAATAAAGAAACCGTGCGACACGTGGTACGGATAAGTGTGCGATTTCAATGAAAATGATAAGAAATATGATAAGAATCGGTCGTAAAAATTAAGAAAACAAATTGAAAGAAGCCGTAATTATGGCTGAGTTCGCACAAAAAATTATAGTCGATGTTAAAACCCATAACCCTTTTCCCATTTTCCCTTTCTTCCCCAATGCCACTTTGATATTCTCGATTTCTTTCTTGCTCTTCTTTTATTTTTTTTTTTTTAATTTTACCTTTTATTTTGTCGTTTCGTACTTTCCTTTTTATTCTCATCCGTGTCTCTCTCTCTCTCTCTCTCTCTCGCTATTTTGACACGCGATATTTGTATTCTCCCCATTTCCTAGGATATAAACCCCTCCTTCCTTTTTAAATAAATAATTGTCATTTGTATAAAGCATGGATGAAATCACGAAGTAAAGTTATTTGTAAATAAAGAAAAACTTAACAGACACCTGATTGATTGATTTGGTCATCAGTTTAACATCATTTTTCTTCTTATTATCTTTTGTTTTATATCTTTCTCTCTTTCTCTCTCTCTCTCTTTCTCTGTCTTTTAGAATAAATTTGTTTAAAAGGATCAAACGAAGGAGGACAAGTTTATAACATTGCATAAAAATTTGTACAATTATCAATCTACATTTCTTTTTCTTTTTCTCAATCATTTATCATTCATTCCGTAAGCCCACACTTGCACTCGAAATAAAACATTATTTTACTTTACTTTCTGTTGCATATTAGTTCGAAATTACTCGAGTGTGTTCCTTGTATTAAAAAATAAATTAAAAAATTATTATTATAATTAAGAAATTATTTCTTGGCAGGTTTCATACGAGATTATCTTTAAATCTAACAAAACTTCTGTAGATAATCAATACTTCATACTCTTTCAATAAAAATAACTTCTATCACAGCTTATAAATAAAAAATGCTTATTATAGGACCCTGTGATAGACAACTTCTTTGTACAAATCTATTACAAGAAAAAGCATACACATCAAGTTTTATGATCGTAGAATGTTGCCTATTCTCAGAGGCATAGATAGTAGACTACGTACCATACACATCTGTTGTAGGCAAAATTATATATGCAAAGGTTTAATTCTAATTAAAAATTCTAAATAAAATATTGCATATTTTTTTGTAAGTAGTAATACCAAGTAACTAATAATCGATTAATATCAATTACCTGAACCAAATAAAAATATTAAACGTCTGAATTAATTACATTGTTAAAAAATCATTGGAAAAAAATCATTGAAAAAAAATCATTGGAAAAAATCATTCATACATTTTAACTTATTCTTACACGCATAGAATCGTTCACACATATACATATTAAATATACATATATATACAAAGGATATGTATACGATATGTATACGATTAATATACGATATGTATACTCTGTTAACTAATCAAACTTTTTGAATGAAAAAGTTTCTCGAACAAGTTCGTTGTATACCAATTCCAAAAACAGTCATTTTTAAATCTCAACACACTTACACTCATTGTTCGTATAGCTTTTTCAAGCTCGCGTGATGGATTATAAAAAGGATCTCATTTTATTCTCGTCTTAAATCAGAGATGAAAATTATTCAAGAGGAGTAGTTCATTTAGCAAATAACAATAATACGATTAATTGGATAAGAGCTAGCCAAGTCCTAGCAAGTCTTTCATAATTCCCAGAACTAAGTGCCGATGCTTGACAAGCTGTGTGAGGTGTTCCTAAAGTTAAGAGAACTTTGTCAGAAGAATATGAAGGTGTTGTTTCAGTGCAAACAGCTCTACCGGCAATAGTCCTTAATTGTCTAGCATCTGATTGGGATGCTGTATGAATTTGACGTGATTCTCTAAGCCATCTTCGTAACCAAAGACTCAACCAGGCTATCTCACAATCACATTCCAAAGGATTTCCTGACACTTGTAATCCACCTAACAAATTTGTCTTCTGTTTTATATGATTCTAACAATATTTATATGATACATTTATTTATTATAATATATTACCTGCTACCATGTTAGTACCAACAGTTTCCCATGACAGATTCCCATAAATAATCGATGGACTCAACTCGTTGATATGATTGTCTCGTAAATCTAATGTCAATTGAGTTAATCTTTTTGTCAACGATAGGAATATGTCTGATTGGAATCTTCGTACACGTGTATTCTTTATTCTAAGAATTAATTCTCCACCTTCTATCGTAGAAAATGCTTCTGAAGAAATGACTTCTAAATCAACACCGGTGATAGTCAATTCTCGTAGTTGTTTTGTAAAAGCATTTTGTATTTGATGTTTCAACAAGTGTTCGGTTACTTGTATTTCTACAGTTCGTAATGGTAAACCAATGACCATGTCACGTAAATTAAATCCATCTGCTTGTGGCCAGGTTTGTAATTTAAGATGCTTCAAATATTTCAAAGATCTAAGACAATTCATGTCAACTGTTCTTGTTCTATTCAAATTTCTCAAATCTAATTTCTCTAATCTCAGGTAACCGAAGAAACTTTCTTTCGTTATTTCCTGTAATAAAATGAATGAAAATAAATCAATATGATTGATTACTATTCTAATTCATTTGATATTACCTCTATGGGATTTCCAGAAACGTCGAGTTCTCTTAGTAAATTTAATCTAACGATTGGCATAGTATTCAATGAATTATTCGTCAATAACAATATCTTCAAATTTTTCAGATATTGAAATTGACTGTCTGTAGTGCTGTCAATATTATTGAAAGACAAGTCTAAAATATTAAGATTTGTCAAAGGAAACGGTGAGATTACTTTTAATCCAGAATTAGCCAAAGATAATTGTCTGAGATTGGGTAAATAGTGAAAGAGTTCTTTGAAGTTTGCTTGTAGACTGTTATGAGAAACATTCAAGTTCAATAATTTTCCTAAAGATACAAACGAATTGTCAGGTAAAATGGTAAGACGATTTCTTGCCAAGTTCAAGGATATCAATTGAGATGTTGGAAATGCAGTAGAATCTAAATGATCTAAGAAATTATCAGCCATGTTTAAATCTCTCAAAGTATAACCAACTTCCATAAACGATGGGGATGGTACTACGGTGAATTTGTTGTGACTTAAATCAAGTATTTCCAATCTGGTACCTTCGAAAACGTCTCGAGGCAATGATCGAATTTTGTTACCGAATAAATTTAATATTCTCAAATTTTTTAAGTTCCTGAATTGTTCAGTAGACAATTGAGTTATTTCGTTACCACCTAAATCTAATTGTTGAAGGGATTGCAAACCGTAAAAGGATTGTTTCCTTAAAGCTTCTATTTTATTATTCTTCAGATTCAATACTTGTAAATGTGTTAAAGCAAACGTTCCTGCAAATATAAATAATCTCAAATGAAATAAATATGATCTATGTTAAATTATTGATTAATTTTACCTGGTTCGAGGTTGGTGATAAAATTATTTCGAATATCGAGTGTCAATAAATCTGGTGTCCCACAAAACGTTTCGGTTGGCAAATGAGTGATATTGTTGAAACTAATATCAAGATGTGTTAAATTATTTGTCGTTGATCCAGAATCTATGATAGATATGGCATTGTAAGATACATTCAAAGCAAAATCAGAGTCACCGATTTCTGAGAAAGCATCTAAATCTAATGTGGTCAATCTGTTAAACTCTAAATGTAAAAATTTCAAACTGGATAAACCGTAGAATGCATTTCTATCCATTTTATTGATTCTGTTATAAGCCAAGGATATTGTAACTAATTTTGGACAATCCCTGACAGAATCTGATATAAGAATTTTGATACGATTTCCAGTTAAATCGAGGGATCTTAATTCTGTGAGATTATGAAACGTGGATTCTGGTATCATTTCGAGAAAATTGTATCCCAATTTGACGTCTTTCAATTCTGGATGTACACTCGATAAAAATATTCTCTCCGGTAAATAATGCAATCTATTAGATTCCAAATTGATGTAACGTAATTGTTGAAAAGAGTAAAATGCTGTTGGTTCGATAGATTGAAAGTTGTTGTTGTCGAGAACCAACCAAAGTAAATTGTTCAATGGTCTAAGTGCTCTTTGTGGAAAATTATCTGTGGCGAATGCAAAACTCAATTCTAAAATATTCAAACTGTCTTCGATTCCAACGAAACAGTCATCGTCCAATTCGGTGAGATGATTAAACGATAAACTAAGTTCCTTCAATTTACCTGAATATTATATTCAAAAAAAATATATATTTATGTAAATTTCGTAAATAATTAAAAATATATGAAATTCATGGAAAAGAGAAAAGTGTCACCTGCTCCTTTAAATGCTTCAGCTTTCAATTTGGTTAAAAAATTATTTCGAAGTAATAAAATTTCCAAATCCTCGGCCCAATCGAAGTCACCCGATTCCACGTGAGAGATTTTATTGTAACCAAGATTCAAATGAAGCAACCTTTGACACCTGTTGTGTCCAAAAATAAAAATAACAATTATTAAATATAAGCTACGAGTGTTGAGATAAAAATAATAATGGACTCAAAATGAAGTACCTGGCTAAAGCAGCTGCTGGTACAGTATCTAAACTGTTTGTAGCAAGTGATAAAGCTTTTAAATGTTCAGCAAAATTGACGAAACTCTCACTTGAAATATTTCGTATATCGTTGTTGGCTAAATAAAGATAAGACAATTTTTTAAGCCCATTAATAGCAGTTGGTACACTAGGCAAATCATTATTCTCCAAGTTCAAATATTCCAAACTATTTTCTAAACTACGAAAAGCATCGTCGTCGATGTTTCGAATCCCATTTGATGACAGATGAATCCTTCTAGCTTCCAAACGATCAAACATACCAGCTGGTAAAGATGTCAACTTGTTGCTATCCAAATTAAAATCATTAACTTTAAGAGTTTTATTAGAAACTGTTTGAATTTCTATCCATTCGATGGAATTTTCACTGACATCGATAGATTCCAAACTTGAACTTCGAAAAATAGGTAATTCTAATTGTTTCATATCGTTTCCACGAAGATACAACCAATCAAGGTTTGCCAATGTTCCTAATGAGGATGGAAACGATTTCAGAAGATTATTATTCATGCTGAGAGTTTCGATGTTAGGTGACAAGGATTCCTCTGATAGATTTTCAATATTGTTGTTGTCTAGGTTTAACCAAATGAGTGAATCAAAGGTTGAAAAGATTTTCGGTACTTCTATGATCGAATTGTCACCGAAAAACCCATTACGCAGAGTTGTTCTTAAATAACCCCAATCACCGTCGAGTGATGTTAAATGATTGCTAAAAAAAAAAAATAAATATAAATAAAATACTTCCATCTTGTTGTTAAATAAAATATTCATTGATCTCAAACCTGTGCATATTAAGCCAATTTAATTTTTTCAGATCACCAAATGCTTTAAACGGTATTTCTTCCAATGCATTGTAACTGAGATCCAATGAAATTAGACTATCAGCCACAACTCTAAAATCATAAACCAAGATTTATAATTCTAATAAGAAAATCTATTTATTATAATATTTAATATAAAAATCGATCATTGTTTGTTACCTGAGAGATGAGTCACCAATACTTGCGAGACGATTGCTCATTAAACCTAAACCTTCGACACCTACTGAACTCTCAAGTGCATCATTGTCCAATATTTGCATTCCAGATCCAACGATATCCAATTGAGCAACATAACTCACCGACACATCTAAAATAATAATAATAATAATAATAAAATTAAGAAATAAATTATTAGGATACATTGAACGTTAAAAAACAAATCAAATGATCTTGATATTAAATATGCTAAATAAAAATAAAAAACACAATTGTTTTACGTACCGGGAAACCTAGCAAATGGTACTCTTATACAAGCAATATCCATTTTCGTAAAATCTTCGTCATCCTGTACCCAACACATGCACATTGTATTAAATTTACACAGTGCATTGTAAGATCCAATCACGTTGATAACACGATTGATAAAAAACAGGACACCGATAAACCAAAATTCTTTCTTCTTCAATGACATCTGTGTGAAAAATACAAAATAATCAACATAGAAATGATATTTTTCTTTAAAATGAAAATTAGTTCGAAGACAATAAATAAATAAATAAATATATAATAAATAAATATATCAAACCTTAATAGAGTTGAACGAACGAAACAATAATTGAGCTTTCAGTGAAGAAAACACGAATCTATCGTTTGAAATATCCACAATGAAATCATATTAAAAAGATCTTAATTTCAATCTTGGTTTCATATTCGTACAAATGTCAATCAATCAAACATCCCTGCTGACAATCAAGAATAAAATAATTCTTTTTAATTCATCGATGTGCACGTCAGAATTATTTCGAGACAAAGCTTAGTTTGCTTTCTAAAGCGCAAGTGCATTGACTGATGAAATCCCCGCGCAAGCGTACGAATGTCCTATTTTATGGATCGCAAAAGGGATGAGAAAAAAAAAAAGGGAGAAAATAAAGGAGAGACAAAAAAACGACAAGGTAACGCTATACGACTTATTCGTTCATTGTAACATTGACCATCATGAAAAACTTGAATGAATGAACGAACCAACGTACAAACCAACGAACGAACGTATTCTCTAAGCATCAGAGTAACGTAAGAAACATGTTGAAAAAAAAATATGATTTATAGGATTATAATAAAAAATTTATATCGTATTTTTACGATGCATCGATTTTTCAAACGTATAATCGATTGATGTTTGTCAAATCATCATTTCTTCTTCTGTATTTTGTGGTATACAGTGGGTTGGTTAAGACTTCCTATTTCAATGTTTCCAGGTATGTTTTCACTGGTTTCGCCACGCGTGAGGTCGAGCATTGTCGTGCAGTAAAATAACTTTATCGTACCTTTTGCTCCATTCCNCTACTAGTAATTTACATATTCTTCTTTTTATTATATCATTATTATTTCTGAGAAGTAAAATTTTGAAATATGTTGCTCGATATTGAACGAAGCATCAATTTTTGGGGATCCTTATGATGAATAATAAATGTAGCCTTGATTCGTGAATATATAATAGAAAATATTTCATCATTTTGTCGTTTCATTCAAAGATAGTATACTCATGCCTCTTGCCTACGTTCTTCGAAGTGACAATCTTCTTGAACTCCTCTCGACGTATTTCCTTTTGATTGTCAACCGTTTGTTTAAAAATATTCTCCAACCATGTGTGTGTGTGTGAAGCTATTATACCTTCACACACACACACATAATACCTCTCTCATAGAAGTATAAGAATGGTAACAAACTATAAAATAAAACGGTTCATATTTGACCCTAATCGAACAATCTGAAACATGGTTAATAAAGGTCTTGAAATTTAAGTAAAAATAATGGATTTTGTTTTTCCTAGTGTAATATATTCTCAACATTATTTACATATCGTAATAGTAATCATAGTAATGTAATAGTAGTAGTAGTAGAAGTAATAGTGGTGCGGTGGTGGTGGTTACTACAAAATCTTATATTACCCTGACATTTATAAGACGTAGTAATTGCATAAGTAAATTACCGTTCCTCTTACCATGATCATGGCCACCAAGGCTCATTTGAAATATTTAACTTAAGAATAGGATGATAAACATATTACTAACTTTTCCGTATACCTGAATAGCTTGTTAATCAACATGAATAGAACGTTTAATATGAATAATCGAAATTTATCTTTTACACAGATATTAGATAATCATTTTCTAATCATTTATATGAACATGTATATAAATGTGTTAATACGTAAGATAATTATCTGATTTTCCTCTTTATATATTTTTCTTTTATTGTCAGTTAAACAACATAACTTGACGTAAACATTAAAAACAAACTTGTCATTTAATTCGACATCATTACAAGATTATTTTCATTTAAACAGAATCTTTTATTTCTTAATAAATATCTCTGTACGTGTATGTGTGATGTACATAAAAGAAAGAAATAATGAGTTCATGAAGTTGTCGGTTGTATGATCAAAATGAGAGAATAAAAGACACCAAAATTACAGATCGAGAATACACCTTGGAGAGTTTCCAGAATCGTGTTTCGTCGATAAATTAACCATGGAATCCGGTTGTACCAAAACTCTCAAAAGTATGTGTGTGTGTATGTGTGAGTATTCGACTCACCTGTAAATTATAATTAATCTAACAATTATTCATAGGTCAAGCATACAAATTATTTTATTTCCATTATTAAGCTATCGTTATTTAATTCAAATTTATATAAACAAAATTTGACTTATATAAAACATTTCTAAAACATTTAAATTTATTTGGATAATTGGTAAGTTGTTTAATTTATGGAGTAATATTCTTTGATTGTATAATAATTATATTATTATTAAAAAAAAATAAAAAAGGAAATAAAGAAAGGGTATATGAATATGATCAAAAAGTGAAAGGTATTCTGTCTCTTTGATTTCCAAGTTATAATCTTAATGGGTATAGGATCACATATAATATATATCTGTCCTTTACTTCTTCTTCTTCTTCTTGTTCTCTCTTTTTCTTACACATTATCTTTCACGTATATACTTTTACGATCATACACATACACATACATATTATATACAAACACATAGACTTATGGATTCGATTCTCGAACTTCTTCACAACACGTCGACTTTCATTTAACGAGTTTACGCGTCTCCAGTCGGCCACGAACGAACGAGAAACGTTCTCTTACGTATTTACTATCTTACTTTACTTTACCTTATTTACTTATTTATTTACTTATTTTCTTATTTATATACTTGTGTAATACATTAAACGTGGAAATACCGACTATGTTAAGTTCATAAGATTTGAAAATAATTCATTCATTCTTATTTTCATTTGTATCCTTATTCTTCTTATTTTTTCTCATTAACAAAACTTGATATCAATCTGTGGTGATGAAATTTTGGTTTTCTCATTTATCCTTAAACAGTGAAGTTTACATCCCCATTTTTGAGGGGGGGTTTTGATTTTTTTTTGCCAAGAAGAAGAAGAAGAAGAAGAGAATAATTTGTTTGATTTATTTATTTATCATTTTTTTTTTTTAATAACAATTTAACTTAGCATCCTTTCAAGTATTATTTGTGGAAAAAGAACATAAGATGTTCTATAATTTATTCTTAAACCTGTGATATTTTTATTTTATTTTAATATTCTTTTTATAATATCGTTGACAAGGTGTGATTAGTTTGATTTGAGGAGTATTTTTGTAATTAGAAAGATAAAAAAGTAGAATTAAAAGTGATCATGGAAGAGAGTATAAGTTGCATGGAAGAAGAATGTTTAATTGAAAAACGTAGAACAGGAATATTGAAAGAATGTTCGGAATTGTTGAAAGGGGAAAATCGTTACACGAGAGAAACCTTCAGGAAATTATTTCAAGATCAGGTACGTGTATATGCATAATAATTAATAAACAAATAAATGATTGAATAATAATGTAAAATACGAGATTGGTGTATATTAATTGTGTTGAGAAAAAAAATGAAATTAAATATCTCAACTGTAATACAAGTACAGTGTCATTTACTAATTATGTTGTATCTCTCAATGAAATATTTTATACACGTGACAGATATGACTCAAAATTGAAATATCATGCATTTACATATTCAACACTTCGATAAGAAGTAATAAAAAAAATAAATAAATATATAAAACGAAAGACACCCAAGAGAGACACCCAAGAGAGACACCCACGAGGAATAAAAAGTTAGAAAATAATTACAAAAATACAGGATCAATCAAAAATCATAGAATTATTTTACAAAACAATTTATTCTTCTAAAAGATATTTTTAAATATCTCCAATAAATAAACTCATAATTTTATAATATAAATATAAGCTCAGGTGAAAATCTTTCTTGAGAATAAATAATTAAGAAATATTAATCAAAGAAACTTTTTTGATTCGTCCTCTATAATAAAAATACTACTCCACATATATAAACACAAAGAACGAACTAAAAATCGCATAATCATTGCCCCAAAAATAAAAATAAAAATAAAATAAGCCTAAGAGTGTTAAATCGTTTAATAGGAAAAAAGATAGTTGAAGTGAGATAAAATAAAAAAAAGAAAAAAAAAAGAGAGAAATAAGAAGGTGTTATAAAAGTATTAAAAGCAATTGATTTGTGGGTGTGTTAAGCATGAACCTAATCAATCAGTAAATGAATATTACAACATAAACGTGAGATACATGATAGATTTCTCTGTTTCTTTGTAGGAGATTTCATTAAAAGAATTGAGTGTACTAGTAGTAGGAAATATCTAATAATCTTAAGGTGAATAGATGACGACATGATCGAATGAAACGAGAGAGAGTAGTATAATACTATTGAGGATCAAGTAGTATACTTTTCGATCAAGGTGTTCATTTGCCTCAGGCTTCAAAGACCTTGTGCTTGGTGATGCCTCTGGCATATTATTTCTCTCTGTCTTTCTATCTCTTCTTTTCTTTGATTTTTTCTTTTAACTAATTACACTCAACGAAACGTCTAAACCACATCCCCAATCATATCCCCGGAAACATAAACTTTATTCCATTCCATTTGTAGATATTATTTTTATCTGACTTTTCTTTCCTTTTTTTTTTATTAATTTTTGGATACATTTAATTTCATTCGTTTCTTCTATCTTTTTCTTCTATATTTTTTATTCTATCTTTTTTTTTAAATTATTTTACCAATTGTGATTACAATGGGTCAATAAATTAACATTTGAAACAACTATTTTTCTTAATAATGAATTAAAAATTACAAAAAAAATAGGATAAAGTATTTAATTCACTATGAGTATAATCAATCGAAGATTCTAATGTAATCTCAACTAAAAGATTTTTTTATTAAGAAATCTCGTTATGATCGTTAACATTAATTAGTCTTGACCGATCGATTATTTATCGTTGCTTTTATGGATCATTATAAATAAACCTTGGATCTAGAGATTTGTTAATAGCCAACCCATGATCAACTTTACTCTACTTCTGTCTAATTTTTTCATTTAATTGTTTGCATTTAAAACTCACGCTATCAATCATTATTAGATATCTTTGTGTTGCAATATGAAAATGCAACTGTTACTATAATCTATTTTTTTATTTATTTTGTTACCGTCTCGTCCCCAAGATAAGAGAAAGAGAGAAGGAAAGATAAAAATGACATGTAAGATGGTGATTATACCGTTGGCAATGACCCATTTTTCAGTAATCGTGGAAAATGTGTAAGCCCGAGGGTATAATACGAGAAATCCTGAGCGAACTATAATTAATATAATAAAAGGCTAAATATTATATATCCGAGTATTATGAAAGTAGTATTTAAGAGTTGGATAATCACTTTCATCCTATACTAAATAATTATTTTTTGTTATATTTGGAACAGGGTCTTTTTTCTTATAACCGAACGAGAGAACAACTTGTTTATTTTTATTCTTATTTAACATTTTTCTTAAATTACAGATTTTTTTAGAGAAATTATTTGGATTGTTCGATCAAGATCGAGATGAATTATTAAGACAGGATGAATGGATTGAATTTATGAAGGGTAGATTAACGTAAGGGTTTTTATTTATCATCTTTAATATAATTTATTCAAATATTTATTCTTTTATTTTTACAGAAATGAAAAGCAACAAGATTTTGTTGATCAAATAGAAAGTGTTGCATTTGTTTTGTGTGCTGAAAAACCATTGAACTTTACCAGTTTCGTTCAATTATTTTGCGCAAAAGGAGTAAGAATTTGATCTCTGATCCAAGTGATTTAATTTCTTCTTTTTTGTTTTGTGATTATTATAAAATAATGACAAATTTCTAGGTCGTAGATAAACTCTTTCGATTGATCGATCAAGAAAATTCTGGATATGCTACTTCGGTACAAATTATGGAATTTATTTACAACGTTAGTAATCCAAGGTAAAACAAATGAAATTTAATGAAAAACAAAGTTTCTTCATTATTTTAAACTCTAATTATTTCTTTTATTTGTGTATGTATGTGTGTTTGAATGAATTTAACAGACCACGTGCTGGTTTCGACAAACATAGCTTGGAATGGTTGGAGAATATTTTTAAACAAACTGTTGGCAATCAAAAGGAAATACGTCGAGAGGAGTTCAAGAAGATTGTCACTTCGAAGAACGTAGGCAGGAGGCATGAGTATACTATCTTTGAATGAAACGACAAAATGATGAAATATTTTCTATTATATATTCACGAATCAAGGCTACATTTATTATTCATCATAAGGATCCCCAAAAATTGATGCTTCGTTCAATATCGAGCAACATATTTCAAAATTTTACTTCTTAGAAATAATAATGATATAATAAAAAGAAGAATATGTAAATTACTAGTAGGAATAGCAGTGTTTATTAGTTGTATTAGGTGTTGGAATTAACTCGTAGCGTTATACTAAAGATGACAAGAGTTTTAAAGTATTCTGTTTTCACCTACAGAAACAAATTTATCGTAAACCAGCTCTAACAAGGTTTTATTTTTACGACAAATATTATGTTTTCATTGTTAATAACATCATGTTACTATTATTTCAATATGTTGAGGTTTATCCCAAATAAAGTGTTTTTGCGAGAACGGCACAAAAGAACAAGTTTTTTACATCGTATTGTTACTAGTGATGAAAAGTTGGATACATTATGACAATCCTAAGCGTAAAAAATCATGGGTTAAGCCGGGACAACCATCATCATCAGTGGCAAAACGCAATATTCATGGATCTAAGCTTCCTCCTTTGTATTTGGTGGGATCAACAAGGTGTAGTTTATTATGAATTGTTAAAACCCAATGAAACCATCACTGAGGATCGCTACCGGTTACAATTGATGCGTTTGAGTCGTGCATTGAAGGAAAAACTGCCGGAATGGAGCAAAAGGTACGATAAAGTTATTTTACTGCACGACAATGCTCGACCTCACGCGTGGCGAAACCAGTGAAAACATACCTGGAAACATTGAAATGGGAAGTCTTAACCAACCCACTGTATTCTCCGGATATATTGCCCCTTCGGATTACCACCTGTTTCGATCAATGGGTCATGGTTTATCAGGGGAAAAATTAACATCTTATGAGGATTGTCAAAATTGGATCGATTCATGGATTGCCTTCAAGGACGAAGAGTTTTTTCAAAGGGGTATTCGACAGTTACCTGAAAAATGGGAAAAAGTAGTGGGCAAGCGATGGGCAGTATTTTCAATAAAAACGCTACGAAATAATTCCAACACCTAATATTATTATTAATAATAATAATAATAAATATAATATTTAAAAAAAATAGAAATAATTTTGAAAATAATAAATGTAGCCGTGTTTCGATTACAGAAATTCTCTAAAATAAAATTCAATAAAAAGTAGGAAAAGAAAAAGGTGGAAATAACTAAACATCTAATTAAAAAAAGAAACAATTGACTTAATTTTTAGCCATTCTTTACTGAACGTGTTTTTCAAATATTCGACAAAGATAATTCAGGAACGATATCTCTTCAAGAATTTATCGATGCAATGAATGAATTTGCTGGTAAATCTGCTGACGACAAGATTAAATTTCTTTTCAAAGTCTACGATATAGATGGTTCGTTCATCTAACAAATTTATAAAGCAAGATCAGTTTATTTTGGTATTGTTTTTGTTGTAATTGTAAATTATTGAAAAAGGTGATGGTCTGATTCAACATCGAGAACTGGAACACGTGATGAGAGCATGCATGGAAGAAAATGGAATGAAATTTAGCGATGAACAAATCGAAGATCTAACAATTGCACTTTTCGAAGATGCTGATGCTTGTAATCGAGGTGCCATAACGTTTGAAGGATTAAAAAAACAATTGGAAAAACACGATGGGTTGTTAGAAAATTTATCAATTAGGTTCGTAACATTTCTTATTGCTTCAATAAATAAATTGCATGTTTTCAATCTTTTCAAATATTAATTCACGTGTTTTTAATTTCTTTTTTTTCCAATCTTTAATTATCAAATAATTATATTAAAAAATTGGAAAATTTTAAGATAACATTCTTCTTTCCACCTGATTAAATTGTTAATTAATGAACATAATTTTCAGCATAGATCGTTGGTTAGTTCCACCAAAACCGAAAGATACGAAAAAATCTTTCCATGGATTTTTATCATCGTTACAACCATATCAATTGACTAAACCCTATATAAAAAATAATTACGTTTACATAGCATTCATTTGCATAATCATCGCAATAAATGCAACTCTTTTCGTTACAAGAATCTTTCAATATCGGCAAAGTAATGGCTACGTAATCCTGGCACGTGCTTGCGGTAACATTACACTCAAATTTTAATCAAATCGAATACTTTAACTCAATCTTTCAATTTCAAGATTATACACAAAAATTGTTGTAATAAAAATAGAAAATAGAAACATTTATTTACGTAATAATTACAGGTCAATGCTTAAACTTTAACTGTACGTTCGTTCTTGTTTTGATGTTACGCCAATGTATTACATTCTTACGAACTAATGGTTTCTCATCGATACTCCCATTGGATCACCATATTTATCTTCACAAAATAACTGGAATCTTGATCGGTATTTTCAGTGTTGTTCACACGTTCATGCATCTTTTGAATTTTGGTAGAATTTATTTGTTTTATTTGAATATTAACAACCAACAAATTTATTTTTATACAAATATACAAACTTTTGTTATTGTTTCAGGTACCGTTGTTATAAATGACGAAAAATTAAACAACGCTAATTACACCATGGCAGAATGGATTTTCACAAGCAAGCCAAAGTTATTTGGATTAGTGGGAGGTTGTGCCAATCCCACTGGTATTGCCCTAATCGTCATACTTCTCATAATGACTGTCTGTTCGTTACCTTTTGTAAGAAGAGGTGGTTGTTTCGAGGTAAACCAAAAAATTCCATTTCTGATTTCCACTAATCTCGTTAACACGTTCCCTGCCAGACCATTTTTTGAAAACTTCTCGTTCAAGCTGCGTGGGACGTATACGTCCCACACTTTACATTTGTATTATTTTGTTTCTGACGTATACCTTACAATAATTAAAATAGTCCAAAAATCATAATTATCAAGGAAAGGTTGTATAGTTTAACCATGCATAACACAACAAACCAATAAATTGATTTTTCTAGGAATTAGTTTAACAAATACTTGGCTGAACAATTATTATGCCAAGCAAGTTGTATCCTCACATATAATTTTGTTTATCATGAAACACACTGAATTATAAATCAATCTAAGATTCAGTGAAGCAGTAAGTATTGTGTCAACGACACAAGAATAAATGACTAATCGGAATAAGAGAAATGCAGTTAAAACAAGTTACAGTAAAGAAAAATTGGCCATCACGCCACGTGGGGCGTATACGTCCCACGATTAAATGAAGGCATCAGCAATAGTATTAAGATGTCCATAATTGACTGCATAATGAATTTTTTACAAAAATTCTTCATTTTACAATGATAATACCAAATGGCTTGAACGGAAAGTTCAAGGCAGGGAACGTGTTAATAACAAATGATTTTTTCTTTGATTTAACAGATTTTCTATTGGTCACACCTGCTTTACATACCATTTTGGATTTTAATGATATTCCATGGACCAAATTTTTGGAAATGGTTCGTCGGTCCAGGTACTGTTTATCTTCTTGAAAGGATAAGAAGACTCGCTTGGTCTCGTTCGCAACGTGGAAAGACTTACATAAGTTCAGGTCTTTTGTTACCTTCGAAAGTGACTCATTTGGTGATCAAACGTCCACCTAATTTTGACTTTCATCCTGGTGATTACGTTTTCGTTAATATACCAGTGATAGCACGTTACGAATGGCATCCGTTCACTATCAGCAGTGCACCGGAACAAGAAGGTGATTTTTATTCAACATTCATTTCTGATTCTTTCATTTATTGTTATTTTCATTTTCAACTTTGAATAATTGTTCATTTTTTTAATCAAATGATTAATGATTAATGATTCTTGTTCTCTCTCTCTCTCTCATCTTTTGTATCTCATAACTTTGTATTCATTGAACGTCAACTGAATGCGAAATGAGTTCAAGGTCCCAAATATAAAAGAAAAAAGTCTCAGATGAAATTTCTATCAGCATAATAACCGAAATAATATCTATACTGCATATTTAATGATATTTATCGACCTACACAGTATTTTATTCTCGACAGATTATATATGGCTTCACATAAGAGCTGTAGGTGAATGGACCAACACTTTATATTTATACTTTGAAAGGGAACACATGAAACTTCATCGTGGAGATGATTTATCCGTCGATGGTGCAAGTAACAACGTTAATCTTACACGTAAAAAATCGTGAGTTTATTATCACTGTCCCTTAAAGACAGGCAACAATTTATACTTGGTCGGTAATGGAAGTTTCAGTAGTATCTCGTGTGAAGAAATTTTTTTCCAGCCTTTAACGACAGGCAACAAGTATTACACGCCATGTATAAAATGTTGACTGTTACTAAGGGTATATGACCTGTGTAAAAAGTGTTGCCTTATTGCAAGAGACATATAACACGTGTCTAATTACCTATTAGGTGTTGGAATTAACTCGTAGCGTTATACTAAAGATGACATGAATTTTAAAGTATTCTGTTTTCACCTTCAGAAACAAATTTATCGTAAACCACCTCTAACAAGGTTTTATTTTTACGACAAATATTATATTTTCATTGTTAATAACATCATGTTACTATTATTTCAAATAAAGTGTTTTTGCGGGAACGGCACAAAAGAAATGTAATTTTTTAATATAAAAAAACGCTACGAATTAAATCCAAAACTTAATATATTCAGAAATAATAACAAAATTTTGGTTCTATTTATAATTGATAAATTATTTCAGATTTCTCAGCGTTAAAAAAGGCAAAGAAAAGAAAGATTATTCATGCTCGTTATCCGATTCACGCGGTATAGACAATCTCGTTTTTGTTTCTGACGTAAAAGCTTCATCCTCGTCAAATCCAACTATGAATGAAACTGGAACATTTCTGAAAACACCAGAATGTAAGACGATAATATCAGACTCGATTTTCGTGGGATTTTTATGTTTAACAAGTAGACATTACAATTATCCTCCAATCGAAATTATCTTCCGAATACGAATTACGATACGATACAATTCGAAATACCTTCTTATCGAATTATCCTCCAAGGCGAAATTGTAGTACTAATCAACATTTACAAGTGTGCAAAGTTTCAAAGAAAAACAAGGGGGGCTGACCTAACGGTCTCCTTGTAAGAAAAATTAATAAATTTCTTTCATTTGAAGGTACACCGAAAATGATGAAAATGACGAAAGATCCAAAATTACGTCAATTTTTATTGGCAAGTAAAATACCATTGGAAAAATCATTTTCTGTGCCAGATATGCAAACGAGATATAAAAACAAGCAACGTTTGATTGCGTTAGTATTGGATTCAAGTTTGAGAAATATTTGATTAGAAATGTTTTTATTAAAGAAATTTTGCTTATTTTTTAGACTTCGCGATTATGGGAGATCAGAATCTGAAAAAAGTTTTGACGAGTGTCAAATACGCCGAGCTCGTATGAAATCTTTGGGCATAGCTTATTTAAGCCCGCAAAATAAATCTTTGGCACAGAGTTTTCGTTATATGAGAACAAAACCAACGATTATTGCATTTAAAACGCCAAGTCTTGAAAATTGCGAATACGAAGAAGAAACGAACTCGAACAACAGTAAAATTTGATAATACAATTTCTAAAGAAATTTTATTTCTATGGAATAATCGTTGCAAATATTTTTTTAGGTACGACGATAATCACAGAAAATAAAAATTCGATTTCGCCAACTTGCTCGATCGGACAAGAAGCAGCTGAGGAAGGAAGATTAAAAAAAATGTATGAAGAAATGAAAGAAATAGAAAAAACTAAAACCATTGAGATTAAAATTGAAACAGCTTCGAACACAACTATCAATTATCCAGTTGGAAAACCATTAGAGGTGAAGTAATTTATTCGACCAATTAATCAAATAATGAACAATTATAATATCATTTATTAAAATAATCCAATAATCTTGATTCAGATATTTTTAGATGGTCCGTACGGTGCACCCTCAAGTCATATATTCCAAGCACAACATGCAGTATTAATTGCAACCGGTATCGGAGTAACACCATTTGCTTCTATCCTTCAGTCAATCATGCATCGATATTGGGAAGCTAGGCATACTTGTCCTAAATGTAAATTTTCTTGGGCTAACGAAATACCACCTACTATCATGCATCTACGAAAGGTGAATTAGAAACAATTAGAAGATAAAGAAATAAATATTTTAAAAATGCATTTGTACAAATGAAAATTATTTGATCTGGTTTAATCCAATCTTATTTAATCAAATATATTTAAAACTAATCTGAGTGTTTGCTTTTAGGTTGATTTCTTTTGGATTAATCGTGATCAACGTTCCTTTGAATGGTTTGTTAACTTACTCTCCCAACTTGAAATGGAACAAGCTGAATTAGGCATTGCAATGGAACGTTTTCTTGAAATGCACATGTATATTACAAGTGCATTGCAAAAAAATGATATGAAGGCTGTTGGTTTGCAATTGGCTATGGATTTGCTTCACGAAAAGGTTCACTTTCTTATTCTAATCACGATGCTCTATTGTGAAATGATTTTTTTATATTTTGTTATTAATTACAATCAGGAAAAACGAGATCTCATAACGGGTTTAAAAACCAGAACAAATGCGGGCCGTCCAAATTGGGACAAAGTATTCAAACAACTTCAAGATCGAAAAAAAGGCAAAGTTACTGTATTTTATTGTGGCCCACCTCAACTTGCAAAGATTCTTCGATACAAATGCGATCAATTTGGATTTAATTTTAGAAAGGAAACCTTTTAATTCTATGATCTTCTCTATTCTTTCATTCATCATGTTTAATTTTTCCTTTTTTTTTTAAATCACCTTCTTCTATTTTCGGTTTTATCTCAATGAAATAATCGAATTTAGATGATATCTATTACACGTACATCATTATATTTATTAGTTTTAATTATTTTATTTTGCAATAAATTATTCTTACTTATATTTTATTACCTATAATAATAACTTTAACCTTCCAAACTATGAATATTTATTTTTTTATATTATCCATGACTTCAGATGCCTCGTGAAAAGTCCAAATTACCAACACGATTAACAGAAAGTGTACTTGTCTTTCTGTCATATTCTCATTTTCTAATATTTCACAAATGATTTATAATTTTATTTTTAATGTATGCATTTTTGTTTTCTTATGCTAAATATCCTCAATGTTTAAAAATTGTTAATTTATTTAACGATTTTCAAATGTTTCAAATAAATCTTAATTAAGTTCAAGAGTAGTTTGATCATCAAAAATTTCTTTTTTATCAACAGTTATGTCCGTAAAACATTTATGTAGGTAACTGACTAATCATAAGTTGGGAAAAAACTTCTGTGAGTAACTTACTGACATGTTGGTTAAAACATTTTCCAAAAATAGCCGACTGATTATGAACATACTACTTCTAGTAGTACAAGTAAACGTCAAGAAAAAGTAAAGAACAGTTAAAGTTCTTTTAAGTGATAAATTTCAAAAGGTTGCGTCAGTGTTTTCTCAGCGAAAATTTGAGGTAGATTAAAAGCAAAGTTATGGACGAATAGACAAAAATTTAGAGAATATTTTGATATAACTAAGTCATAGCTTAGTCTAGGAAAGTATGGGTTGAATCAAGCTGTAGTAAAAAATAGTAGATGCTTTTTTTAGTGAAATATTTCAAATGTGCTCGTCAGTGTTTTCTCAGCGAAAATTTGAGGTAGGTTGAAAGCAAAGTTATGGACGAATAGACAAAAATTTAGAGAATATTTTGATATAACTAAGTCATAGCTTAGTCTAGGAAAGTATGGGTTGCATCAAGCTGTAGTAAAAAATAGTAGATGCTTTTTTTAGTGAAATATTTCAAATGTGCTCGTCAGAGTTTTCTCAGCGAAAATTTGAGGTAGGTTGAAAGCAAAGTTATGGACGAATAGACAAAAATTTAGAGAATATTTTGATATAACTAAGCCATAGCTTAGTCTAGGAAAGTATGGGTTGCATCAAGCTGTAGTAAAAAATAGTAGATCCTTTTTTTAGTGAAATATATCAAATGTGCTCGTCAGAGTTTTCTCAGCGAAAATTTGAGGTAGGTTGAAAGCAAAGTTATGGACGAATAGACAAAAATTTAGAGAATATTTTGATATAACTAAGTCATAGCTTAGTCTAGGAAAGTATGGGTTGCATCAAGCTGTAGTAAAAAATAGTAGATGCTTTTTTTAGTGAAATATTTCAAATGTGCTCGTCAGTGTTTTCTCAGCGAAAATTTGAGGTAGGTTGAAAGCAAAGTTATGGACGAATAGACAAAAATTTAGAGAATATTTTGATATAACTAACAAGGAGAGGTCAAGGTCAGCCCCCCTTGTATTTCCATGAAATTTTGCACACTTGTAAATGTTGATAAGAGCTACATTTTCGCCATTTAAACTACCCTCCAATACTCAACCCTTTTCGAGATATTGTCCGATAAAAATTGCAAAAAAACTGAATATACATATCTACTTCTGTGTTGCTACTATAACCATAAGCCGCCGATAGCCGAGTGGTAGCTCGGAGGAGGTAAAACTGAAATCTTTGTAAAAATCGTTGCATTTGTCTGTTAAAAGTTTCCTTATATTTAAAGTGAGTAGAAACGTGGGGACTTTTTAATTGATAGTATATTTTATATGTATATATAAACGTACGTTTTACTGTTTTCTCACTGTTCAGATGTGTGTTTTGTTACGGGTTTGAGGGAGAAACGTGTAAGATTTCGATATAACAGAAAAAACTATATTTTTTTTTATGACATCAGATAAAACAACTGAAGAATACTAAAATAAAGTCAAATAAAATTAAATAAGTCCTAATAAAGTTTAATAAAAGAAAATAAAGGAAAATAAACTGTGACCGGTAACCGGCCACATTTCTTTCTCTCTTCCTTCAGCCATTTTTACGCTGGTGCCTGCCTATCAGTTTTCTCGTGTAGCCACGCCCTCCCTACTACCTAACACGCTACAGGCTAAACCACGCCTCTCGACTACATATCGCGTTAACGCTCCTTGCTGATCACTTCGTAACCAACCAAATCTGCGGGTCACCCATCCGAGAAAGCTACCGAGTGAAAAGAAAAAAGTTTTAATAAATTTAAATAAACTATAATAAAAGTAAAATGAAATGAAATGAAATAAACTACTATGCAGTTAAATAATAACACGTTTGTTCTCCTATAACTTTCGAGTTCTTTTATCTAAATTCGTTTTATCCCATTCTGTTAATCTAATCAAATGATACATACACACATACACACACATACAGAAACACAAAAAAACAAGCCGTATGTACACGCAAACAGAAGCTTTTTTTAATTCGTATCACGACATATGCAACCAACTATTCTTATAAATTCGTCTAGTCGAACCACAATACTAAACTTAACTATTAATTAAAAAATGCATTAATAATTTTCACTCCTTTTAGGTAAATATTCTGTTAGATTTAGATAGACGTATATTCTCGCACATGCACATAGAAAACGATTTCTTAGAAGTGGTGTTAGTTTAACGAAAATGACATTCGAAATAAATAGAATTTATCCCCTCCGATAATCTTGTACACAACGTTTAAAAAAAAAACTTTAATAGTTTACTTCGAGCCAGTTTAACGGTGGATTTCAAAGAAGACACATCGAACGTATTATATTCCAAGCTTTTATATTATAATATACATTTTCTTTAATAATTTAGCAATTAATTTAGACTAATCCACTACTCTAATGCATTCTACTTATATTTTAGATTCTACTAAACCCAGATACATTGATTAAGACATAACATACTTTTTAACTTACTTCGAATATAGAAAGAGAAAGTTGTTGACAAAGGGGATAAATTCTATTTATTTCGAATATTATTCTCGTAATACTTACACCACTTCTAAGAAATATTATTTTCTGTGAATGTGCATGAATACATGTCCATAAATCTAACAGAAGATTTATCTAAAAAGAATAAACGTTATTAAGACATTACTTAATTAATATTTCGATCCAGTATTAAGGTAGAGTACGTAGAATTTATCTAAAAACATATAAAATAAAAAGATATAGAAATTATTTTACATTCAAAGTAAGTTTAAAAGTATGTAATGCTTGAACCAATATATATGTGTTAGTACAATTAAAAAAATAAGTAGAATGCATTGGAGTAATGGACATAAGCTAAATAATTGTTAAATAATCATAGGAAATTAGTATTATAATTTAAATGTAATAAGTATAAGTTATGCGTACCTTTCTCTTCGAAATCCACTGTTAGACTGGCATGCGCATAGAATAAGATCTCCTACAAGTAGCGCATGTGCAACGAAAATAATATTCGAAATAAATAGAATTAATCCACTACGATAATAATGTAAACAGCTTTCGAAAAAAACCTTTAATAGCTTAATTCAAACCAGTCTAACAGTGGATTTCGAGAAGGAAGGTACACAAAGCTTACACTTATTACATTTAAATTATAATATTTATTTTCCATGATAATTTAACAATTATTTATAATAGGTCTACTACTCTAATACACTGTTCTTGTATTTAAGAATTTTCTAATACGTATACTTTGATTTTAAAATTACATTCTTACTAACATAATTCAAGATAGAAAATAATTTCAATATCTTTTAATTAAATATATTTTTAAAAAAATTCAACCAGCTGGACCTCAATACTAGACTAAAGAATTTATTAAAAAATGCATTAATTATTTTCACTCCTTTCAAATATATATTCCGTTAGATTTGAACGTGTAGACACGCACATACACATAGAATATGGTTTCTTAGAAGTGGTGTTAGTTTAACGAGAATAATATTCGAAATAAAGAGAATTAATTCCCTCCAATAATCATGTAAACAACTTTTGAAATTAAAACTGTCATAGATAATATCGAGCCAGTGTAACAAAGGATTTCGAGGATAAAGGTACGCATAACTTATACTTATTACATTTTAATTATAATATTCAATTCTTTCGATTAATTAAGAATCATTTAGCGAGGATCTACTACTCTAATGCATCCCCCTTCTCATTTATGAGAATATTGTAACACGTAAACTTTCTAAATCTTTGTAAAAAACGTTGCAGTTGTCTTTTAAAAGTTTCCTTATATTTAAAGTAAGTAGAAACGTTTGGACTTTTTTAAATACCTCGTCTGAGCTACATATTTTAATATGAATGATTTGCAACTAAAGATTGAAACGATGTGATTATCTCTATAATTTTTATTGGAGAACAAATTATGTATAGAACGAAAGCTACAAGCATTCTACGTTATCTGATGTCAAATAAAGAAATTATAGTCTTTTCTGCGATATGAAAATCGCAAGCGCTTTGATCTGTTGACAATAGAAATGGAAATATCTGAAGGATGAAAAGATTGTACAGGGTCCTTATATATATACATATAAGATATACCAGCGTTTTGAAAGTACAAACGTTTCTACTCACTATAAATATAACAGAAACTTGTGGAAAGCAATAGCAACGTTTATTTCAAAGATATATGAAATACCTGGCCTGAGCTACATATTGGAATATTAGTGTTTTACAAACTAAAGATTGAAACAACGTGACCATTAGTATAATTTACCAGGGGCCCAGATTTTGAAAGTTGAATGCAAAAACAAAAGAGTACTTACCTTGGTGTACGTTTGGTCCTGAGATTGTATATGATCGACAGCGAATTAGCTTCCTAAATTCCTCCCGAAATCTACAACGCCAGTTGTCAGATCATAATTCGAAAGACTGCAGAGTAGGATTCTGGTTCGAAGAGGAGTTAATTCTAGAAAAATTTCAAATTATTAGTAAAGTGAAGTTATTTTCTTAAAAAAATTTAAAATGGTTTCACAGGTAGTTACACATAACGCACTATATAATACGATTTTAATCGCGACCGAACACGGATGCATTGTAGTAAACGCAATATTGTTCAAGTATTTTAAATCTAAACACGAACAGATTTTACTATAATATTTGACCTGGTAGTAGATAATAGGATCTAAGTGATAACTGCTGAACGACTTAGTACCGAAGTAAGTTGTTACTACCACTAATATTTAGAAAGTCTCTCTTTCAATATTAAAATATTCAAATATTTGTAATTAACTATCTTTATAAAGACTGTTTATTATTACAAGTTGTTCCTTTGAGTACAGAATAGACTATCTTTAAAAAGACTGTTGATTAACACAAGTTCCTTTGAGCGCAGAATAGACTATCTTTAAAGTGACTGTCTTTGAAAATAATGAAGTTGGAAGAGAGACTTTCAATAAAACTTATTGTAAAGTGTGAAATATTCGAAATTAGCAAGTAAATTATTTAACAGAATTCGGATTTCGAAACTAGACGAATGACTGCAGATTTCAGACTGACTCACGGAGGCTAAAGCAACCACTAACATCGGCTACTAGTCGTCAGGGAGGGAGTAGCTCCCACTAGCATAAAATGCGTCCCCCACTACTTTGAAGATTTATTGAAATACCACTGACGACGAAAATGACGCAATATGAGTGTATTCCTAACACAGATAAAAAAATGCTTTCTCACTGTAAACGTTTAGGTTTTGTCCATTCTATTGTTCCTTTCTTATAAGAAGAATGCCGGTTCGTAAGCGTCTAGAGCTTACGCTAGTGTGTGTATGTGCGGATGTTTATTCATAAGATTAATATCTTAAGATTAAAGTATAAAGAAAGTATTGAAAATCCGATTCTATTATGTATTATTTCCTTTGCTGTTTTCCCTGATTCTACCGACACCGCATTTTAATTTAAATTATCGTTATGTTTAAATATCAATTTTATTATGTCCTTTTTTCATTCCTCTCTTTTATGATTGCGTCGATATCGCATCTAGATTTCCTATCTTATTTTTTTATATTTTTTAATTATTATATATATAATCATTCAGATCACCGTATAGTATTCTATATACTTTCTCACGAATACTTAAAAATTTTAAATAGTTTTCATATTGAAAAAGAATTGTAAATTAGTAACATTTCAATGTCATAATTAACATATATTCGTTATTAATACTTTGATATTAAAAACCAATAAAGATTCAAGTTAAAATTAATGACATATTATACATAGAACGAAAGCTACAAGCCTTCCACGTTATCTGATGTCAATAAAAAAAAATATAGTCTCTTGTGTTATATAAAAATCCTATGCGTTTCTCTCTTTCACCCATAGCAAACGAAACATCTGAAACATAAAATGATTTTACAACGTATTTATATATAATACGTATATTCCAAATCGTTTAAAGTTGCCTACATGATTATCGGAGGGGATAAATTCTATTAATTTCGAATATTATTCTTGTTATACTTACACCACTTCTAGGAAATTTTATTCTAATCGCATGTGCGTGCACATACACGTCTAAATCTAACATGAGATTTATTTGAACAGAATGAAAGTTATTAAGACATTATTTAATTAATATTTCTAGCTAGTAATGACATCTGAAATGAATAATGTTTATTCAGAAGCTCAGATATGCATATCACTTGCATAGGAAGAAAACTGCACACACGTATAGGTGACGCGAAATAAATGTCATATTCTTAATGTTATTGTTTCACCTTCCGACGCTCGAAGGATTTTACTTGCCATGGAATGCATAGCATATACAATATGATAAACATTATATGGAAAGTAAAACACCAGTGCCCAGGTCTAACCACGAGGAGGTAACCGCTACTGAAGACCCAAGAGAGATGTGAAAATCTTTAAGATTGCAACATTCGAACAAGATATCTAACGAAGAACTTTTTTTAAAAATAATTGTAAATAGCATCTGCCTAAGGGTAAGAATTGAAACAAATTAAGAATAATTATCGATATAATAGAAGAAAGTGTGAGTACAAAATGACTAAATGAAAACGGGGAGCGAATTCGAATGGAATTGAAATAACAACGATGATTAAAATTAAATTTAAAAACATATTGAATAAAAAGATAGTGAAATTCGTTTGTATTTTGAATTACGTTAGAAAGAATATTATGTATAAACCAATGTATACGTGTTAGAACATTTTTAAATATAAGAAGGGTGCATAAGAGTAGTAGACATGTGCTAAATAATAGTTAAATTATTATAGGAAATTAGTATTATAATTGAAATGTAATAAATATAAGTTATGCGTACCTTTATCCTTGAAATCCTTTGTTAGACTGGCTCGATATTATCTATGACAGTTTTAATTTCAAAAGTTGTTTACATGATTATCGGAGGGGATAAATTCTATTAATCTCGAATATTATTCTCGTTACACATGCGCTATTCGTAGAAGATCTTATTCTCAGAGCATGTGCGTGCCTGCATGTCTTATTCTAACAGAATATTTATCCGAAATAAATGAAAGTAATTAATACATTTTGTAATTAATAATTTGGCCCAGTAACGACATCCCGATCGTAGAATTTATCTAAAATCGTATAAAATAAAAATATATAGAAATTATTTTATATTTAAAGTTAAAAAGTATGTAATGTTTTAACCAAAGTATACGTGTTAGTATAATCTGAAAAATAAGTAAGGTGCATTAGAGTAGTAGACATATGCTAAATAATTATTAAACTATCATAGAAAATGAGTATTATAATTTAAATGTAATAAATATGTAAACGTTTTAACTTTGTCCACTCTATTGTTCATTTCTGAGGAGGAAATGAAGGTTTGTATGCAATAGCGCCTGTGCAATAGTGTGAGTATGTACAGATGTTTATTTAGGATATCGATATCTTTAGATAAAAGTTTAAAGAACATAGGCGGTATGCGTAGAGTTTGAGAGAAGCCGATTCTCCTTTGTTGGATGAAAATAATATAAAGATAGTCGATCAGTATGGTGAAAGGGGGCTGGTTACACTAGTCAATCAAACAGAAGATATATCTGAAAGAAGTAAAAGTTACGAAAACATTTTTTTATATACATTTTGGCTCAGTAACGACATCCGATTCGTAGCATTTATCTAAAAACATATGAAATAAAAAGATATCGAAATTATTTTATATCTTGAATAACGTTAGAAAGAATTTAATATTTAAACTGATGTATACGTGTTAGAAAATTCTTAAACATAAGAAGGGTACATTATACTAGTAGACATTTATTAAATAATTATTAAATTATCACAGAAAATGAATATTATAATTAAAATGTAATAAGTATAAGTTCTGCGTACCTTCCTCCTCGAAATCCACTGTTAGACTGGTTTGAAATAAGCTATTAAAGTTTTTTTTATCGAAAGTTGTTTATATGATTGCCGGCGGGGATTAATTCTGTCCTTTTCGAAATGTATTGTTTGACCGGCATGCGCATAGAATAAGATCTCCTACAAGTAGCGCATGTGCAACGGGGATAATATTCGAGATTAATAGAATTTATCCAATCAGATAATCATGTAAACAACTTTCGGTAAAAAAAACTTTAATAGCTTATTTCAAACCAGTCTAACAGTGTATTTCGAGGAGGAAGGTACGCAGAACTTATACTTATTACATTTCAATTATAATATTAATTTTCTATGATAATTTAACAATTATTTAGCATATCGATAGCATCATATATCATTTATCATTTATCATTTTCTAATTTCGAATAACTCACCGCGTTCCTATTTTTATATTCTATTTCATTAGTAGAAACTAATTACATTATAATGTTTTTTAATGTGTCTTTCGTAATTTTACAGGTGCAGGTACTAGTATAATAATCCCAAATTGTTGAAATTTAATATTCATTTTATTCTGTTTCAGGGTAATATTCATTTTATTCTGTTTCTGGGTAATATTCATTTTAATACAGTTGTAAGTATCAATTTTTAAATAACATTTAGATATTTACTAAATTTTTTTAGTTTCAGTCAAGTTGCAGAGTCCAGGCTTGCATCCATTCCATCTTCGCAGTCCTTAATAAGTCTTTTATTTTCCAGATAAGTTTGCAGAGTCTTTGAATCATCGTTTTCAATGGGTAGCGGGTAGATTCTTTCTTCGCAAAAAATGCAAAGAAACAATCTACTTCAGGGATGCGACCCTGCCCACGCGAGCCATGATTTTCTTCTTCTTCCTTGGGAGAAATCATGTCCTTACCTAAAATTTCCCCCAACTACACATATCCTTTTTTGGAAGTGGAAAAATCGTAACTTTTTTATTTTCTATTCGCGATTTGATATGCATATACATGCTTTTAGCATAGACATGCATTTAGCATAGGGACTGTGTAAGTTCCTCGTAATAAAGATTAGAGTCAATTGATTAGTCTGACCATGACGAGACCACTCAAAAAAAATTCCCGAAAAATTCCATCTTTCCTAAACTTGTATGTTCACAGATACCATGGACGAAACACAAAATCTGTGTTTTTTTTAGCAGGATGAACTATGGAGATAACCAAACACTCCGTCCAGAAAAGGGAAAAGAAAACAAAAAGAGATCTGACTGTGAGTTATGGTAAATGGTAATATGAAATAATTATTTCCCTAAACTTGAATGAAGTATCTTAATTAATTTATTATTTTTTCCTTAGTATCGCATATCTGTGATATGATTTTTTTTATAAATGTATTTTTTAAAGAAATTTTAAGTGTTCACAGGTTACCAGGGACGAAATACAGGATCACTTAAATCTACGTGAGAGAATTTATCTTCAACATAAATTTAATATATTCACAGGTATCATCTCGAAGTAATACTTTCTTTACAGATATCATCTCGAAGTAATACTTTCTTTACAGGTATCATCTCGAAGTAATACTTTCTTTACAGGTATCATCTCGAAGTAATACTTTCTTTACAGGTATCATCTCGAAGTAATACTTTCTTTACAGGTATCATCTCGAAGTTATACTTTCTTTACCACTTTACCACTTTAAACCTTATATGTTCGCAGGTATCATGGACCGGAGCATACTTTATATACGATGTAATGTAATAAACTTATTACAGAGAATTACAGAGAATGATTGTTTAAAGAAATTTTATGTGTTCGCAGGGATCGTGGACCGGAGCACACTTTTAATACACTATAATTTAATAATCTTACTTTTATTTCTATCTTTTATTTCTATCTTTTACTATTTCATGTCATTTTATGTCTATTGAAATTGTATTGGGGTGCACCCCTCGTTTTCATTTCGTCATTTCTCAATGACTGTGTCTTGTAATTACTCTGTTTTGTCCAGAATAGTTCTGATGTATTTTATATGAGTCTCTCTTGAAGTCAGGTATTTGAGAATGATTATTTTTCGAAATGGTTAATCGTTTGTTCATCGTTTGTTCATCGTTGTTTCATCGTTTGTTCATCGTTGTTTCATCGTTGGTTCATCGTTGGTTCATCGTTGGTTCCATTATTCGGATATGACGAATATCCCTCCTGGGTCTTCAGAAGCGGTTACCTCCTCGTGGTTAGACCTGGGCAATGTATTTTACTTTCCATATAATGTCTATCATATTTTATATGCTATGCCTTCCATGGCAAGTAAAATCCAGCTAAAGACCGCTTACCATGAACATTGTAATTATAATTAGTTTCTTTTCATTTCGTAAATTTAATATAATATTTTTAATCCATGCATACCTTGATTCCTTCTATCCATTTCATCTATGAAAACTAATTACATTATAATTTTCATAAATAATTTTTTTATTTTTACGGATACCGTACGAAATAAATAAGAATTTTTATACGAAATTTTTCTTTTCTTTTTGTTTCAAAAAAGTATTAATTCTAATACGTACGCATGGAAGAATTTTTAAATAATCGATTTAATAAAAATAAATCATTTATAAATACACTTATTGATTATCTAAATATTAGGAAATAAAATAAAAATCTATCATTAGAAATAGATAATAGCTGTTTAAAAGTAGGTCACTGTTTAGAAAAATAGGTCAGCGATGAAAAAGTAGGTCAGCTGTAGAAAAATACAGTAATAATCCCATACGTATTAGGTGTGTTGGGAGGAAGCCACCGGTATTGATTTTTCTCTCGGTGAATTCTTGGAAATTCGTTATATACGAAATTCTCAGAAAAACATTCCTTATCTACCGACACAGTTGAGCGTTCAATCTTTTGTATACGTTCCCCTCTCTCCGTCTCACCACGGCCAGTGACGTCAACCGAATGTTGTCATTTCGTCGTTAGAATTGATATTGACCTTTGTGTATGTTCGATAATTGTCGTATGTATTCGTAACTTCTTTTTATAATAATCGATAGTCTTCTTCGATCGTCGGAAGTTGAAACAATAATATTAAAAATATGAAATTTATTTCGCGTCGCGTGTGCGTGTTTTCTTTCTTATGCAAGGGAGGTACATATGTGAACGAGTGTGTATAGTGCATATATGGATACAGTACAGTTATGGATATGGATACGCAGCATTGGATACAAGGACAAAATTCATCTAATGTCAGTTGACCAAAATTTTGAGTCTTCTGTAACATTTGTCCGCACCTAATGGGTTTAGTATTAAAAATATATATTAATTATTTTCGATAAAAAATCAAATAGGTATTCGACACTATATGTATGTGTTCATAATTAACACACAAATAACATTCGTTGCATCCATAGAACTGAAAAGATTTTAAAGTATGATTAAGGTTCGGATTTATTTCACAATGATGCGTAATCAATTACACCTCGGCTAGTTACCGCTCTATTCTTTTGATTTATTTTTCAAATACTCAAGTATTTTCTTTTCTTTTCTATTATACAAACGCGTCTCGACTTTTCAAACGTGTATAAATTTGTTGCTATTAAAAATATAGTTCCTTGTTTCATATCAAAATCCTATTCGTTTCTCTGTTTTACCCATAATTAATGAAAGCATCTGAAGGATAAAATGATTATACATGCATATATAATATACCATATATTAAGCATTACAAACACAACATTCCTACTTACTTTAAATTTAAAATAAATTTCAGAAATAAAAGAACAACATTCATCTTGAAAATTTATTGAAATACCTCGGACGGCGACATTGACGCAATAAGGGTGTGTTCCTTACTCCTGGATTGGAAAGACGTAGCAAAGAGTATATCATTTTCTGGACTGCATATTATACATTGAACGAAAGATTCAAGTCTTCCAAATCATTTCATGTGAAAAAAAAAAATTAACCAACGTGCAACTTAAAGAAATGTTCAAAAAACACGACTGGCGACGTTTACGAACAATGCTTTTTTTTTACCAAACTCCATCTTTGGAAGAACGTGGCAAAGAGTATATCATTATCTGGACTGCATATTAATTAATTAATATGCATATTATGTAAGCACTAAATTATATTACTCATAAAAGTTTTACTCCCTTCCACTTTTATTTTAACCGATAAGTTCTTATTTAAGTTTTTTCTATCCAAGTTAAAATACTGCATGATATACTATTGGTTATTATTCTTTCCCCTACCACTTAGCTTTTAATAGGGTTATTATATCTTATTTCCTGTGATCCTGTATTAGTTAATATATAATACGTGTTTTTACTGTTGTTATACATAAAATTTAATGTCAAATGTTTCGTGCTCGAGGTATTATTTTCTAAAAAAAAACATCTCTTCAAATTTAATTATTTATTATCTTTTTTATCAATAAATAATCATTTTTATTGTTTGGATATTTTGTTGAAACGTTTACTGGTGAGACAGTAAATTGTTCCTAATTTGACTCACAAAGAACTCTATTTTATTTTAATTTTATAATTGTTTTTGAATATGGCAGGGAATATTTGTGAAAGTATTTAATTGAAAATATTTATATAAAATGGAGAAAGCAATCAGTAAAATACTTGATGTATCTTGGAGATTTGGTGGTAAGTAAAACTAACCTCAAATACAAAAGTTGACAATAAATGATAAGCCTGATATTTAAAATATGAGCATAAAAATATTATTTTAATGGCTTAATTTAATTTATTCAATACAAATGGCTAATTATACTTTTATAACTGTATTTATGTACATTTTAATTATAATATATATTATTTATAAGAAAAATACAAAAATATAGATTTTAAGTAATAATCTGTTCCATACTAGAAACTAATATACAATATTAGTGAAATATTGAAATAATAAATTAAATAAATACTATTATATTGCATTCATTGTCATGTAACCTAAAATTAATTTGGTTTTTTTATTTTTGCAGTAACCGCAGCAAGCAGCGACTCGGATAAAGCTGGCAAATCTTTCCTGCAACTGAAATTGTGTCTCGATGAAGGTAACAGAATAAAAGACCACTTCATCGAGATGAGTATCCCTGAATTTTATAAATTTCTGCATGATTTAGAGAAAGCAAAGATTAATCTCGACCTATTGGTTTAAATATTTGTCATTAATGCATTTGTATAAAAATAATATAAATATTTTATATATCACCGACTATATAATTAATTCGATGTTAATTATAAAATAATGAATAAAGTGTTACATTAAAATATATTAACACGTTTGCTATCAGTGTCACGTATCTGTGACATACAGGTTTT